>JAOTQR010032188.1:0-16075 GCA_025774065.1 Solanum ossicruentum | reverse complement strand
TATACACATATATTTATTCTTGTGGGATGATGAGTTAGCACCGATGGATTGAGGGCGTTAGGGCTATCCCCAAGGGCCCTCTCCCTTCCCTTGAACTATGTTCTTAGCATAGGTTTCTGATTTAAAGAGGGAGTCATTTTGCAAGGAGAAGGAATGATTTGATTTGTGATTAGTGAAAATCCGATCCAAAGAGGGAGTTGTCCTGTAAGGAAGGTTATTTCATACGAAGAAGGAGTTATCCCGTAAAGTGAAGTATGGTCTACCCTTGGCAAATAGATCACCTCTTTATCGATGAGGGGGTTTTATCGGGATTCCAAGTAATAGCCCGCTTGGTCTTACTGATGTCGGTTGAGGTCACATCCCTAATATGCATAAGTGCATCATTTGCATTTCATGCATCATGACTTTCATGGCATCTCGCATATTACATTCTTTGATGTTCAACTCTTTCCATATTATGTGCCTTGTCATCTAACGTAGATATGCAGGTTTTAGTAAGTCACATGCATTGCACCCCGCATACTTAGTACATTCAAACATACTAACGCATACTTTATGCCTACATGATGTTACCATGTAGGAACTAGAGCACCTATTGATTCTCGTCATGGATAGATGGATTGCTCAAGTTAGTTTTTGGTGAGTCCTCGTGTCCGGGGCAATATCTATCTTCTTTCATGCTTATGTTCAGACTACATCTTGTATATTTTGGAATACTTATGACTATGAAGGTGAGCTCAGTTGTTTGTCTTAGCACCTGCTAAGTTCTATGTCTAGAGGTGTTGTTGGACAAGTTATGTATTATGCTTGAGCTTTGACTTATTTATGTTATTCAAGTGTTTAACTCTTTACTTTAGACCCAATTCACCGTGTTTATGGTTATCTCTTATTGTCATTTTAATTGCTTCTATAACCAAGGATGTGTAATGATATGTTATGAGGCTTGTTTGGGTTCCTTTAGGTCCCTCATTCGACAATCACGTCTAGGACCTAGGTCCGGGGTGCGATAGCATCACCTGGGGTCTTAACCACTTAGACGTGGCTAATGGGAAATCAGATCATATGGTGCATCATCTAGGTCTCGGAGTATAGAACTAGTCAATCTCTCCTTAGCCTATCCGTGTCTTAATCCCTCCAATCTTAATACCCCTCTCTCGAACCACACATCACCACTACCTTACTCAATAATAAAAGATGGCCCATCCCTTGGGTATGTAGAAAACTCATATTTAAGGGCTAATAGCAGTATAACAGAGCATATATTTCAATAGTCAGTTAAAACGGGTCTACTAGGCCAATCTTGCTATATTCCAATTAATATTCTACCAAAATACAATACTTTTTACGCTTAAAACTTGAAATTTTATGTGTTCTAAATGTGATGCTAGTTGGATTTATGTGTTTATGTATTTATATTTGTAGGAGTACAAGTTGGCCTTTATTTTGGGGAAAATTACAAAAATTGCTGATTTTACTGTTATAGCAGGCCCGTATCGTGAACAATTCCAGTGAGGGTATTTTTGAAGTTTACTATATGAATATGCAGATAAGCCATAAAAGATTTTATGAGTCGTAGAAGATGGTTCGTACCCTGAGGATCAGAGATTAAACTTTCTAAAGTTTTTTCAGATGAAAACCCCTTTAGCGTCATAAACCACTTTATGAATCATAGAGAGGTGTCATAGAGTTGAAGTCCAAATTTATAGAAGCTAAGCACCATACCCCGATTATGGGTCGTGGACTGCAATACAACCCGTAAACACCTTTCGTATGGCGTTCCAACTAGCTCTCCTATTTAGTTTAGGACTTGTATTTTTACTTATTATAAAAAGGTTTGTTACATTATTTTTCATAATTTTTTCACCTAGTACTCAGAGAACTATGTATTTTAGAGTGAGAAAATTGTAAGATCATATTGGAGAGACTTTAAGAACACTTGTGTTTGAATTTCATCTTTAAGCTTGTCATTATTATTGAAGTTAGATCTTCTTGTTCTTAATTCTATTATGTAAGTGTTCAATTATGTTTTTTCAATCCATAATTCTTTCTACTACACAAAGCTTGAGTAGCTGAATCCACAACTAGGATTGTGGGAATCATGAAGAACTAACAAAGTAAAACTGAGTAATTTATAATTTTTGGAAGGTGTATATGCATGTATTAACTAACTCACTTTGTTTTGAATATTTTCCAGTGGTGGAAAACATTAAAACACGCCTAATATTATTGAATAGACCAAGGTAGTAATGAATGGGAAAACAGATTAATTAATAGGATTTGATTGATGTGTTCTCGTCTAATCAACAAAACTGGGTCAAGGGGAGGTTGCACTAGCACTACTAGGTAAGGATTAGTAATGCACACTATGGAGATGGGCAAAGTAGCATAGTGAAATTCACCTCTCACCTTTGACCAGATGGTATGGTGAACATAACTTACCGTCTTGCATGTTATGCACTCGAACAGAATTAGATTATCCAGTGATACTGAGTTGGGGAATCATGGGGAACACAATACCATAGTTTCTCTCCATATTGACTTCTCTCTTATGTTAGTTAGTTTAGTTTTATTTTGCCATTGATTATTGCAAAACCCTCCCACCTTTGGGGAAGTAAGTTGGTTAACCATTTGAATTGCAATTAGTTAATTCTCTTGAATCTACGTATTCCCTCTAGGTTCATCCCTAACCTTTGTTGGGTCTATTTCTTGACAACGACCAATTTCTCCTCTAAAAAGAAGGTGTAACTTGAGCAACATCAAGAGTTTGGCACCATTACTGGGGAATACAGCTAGACTTAGTGAATTCATTAGTAATTTGAGTGTTAGTACTTAGTTCCCTTATTTTACTTTCGTATGTTGTTTTTGTTTTATTCAGAGTGTAAATGTAGTGTATACCAAACAATGGAATTCAAGGCAATCCCTTAAACCTATTTAACCCAAAGATCCACAGAACGTTGAGAAGAATGGACCATGACAACGCTAATAACACCGCCAATGCAGCTCTGAATAGAAATAACAATGAGGATGCTGAAATGAGAACCACCTCCTCTGGAGGATATTACTCCACAACTTCTGAATTTAATTCTCAATGCTTACCAGTGAAACCAACATAGGTTGAATCCTATAGCTATGGAGCTGACTGGAAGTATTGTGTTGCCACTACTACTGGCAGACAAAAAGTTCACAGCCTTGAGTGGGTTACTTCAGATGCTGCAAAACTGCGGGATTTTTGCAGGCTTACCATTGGAGGATCCTCATAATCACATATATAATGTGGCATTCATCTGCAAGAGTGTGATTGGAACACAAAATCTGTCTATGGATGCTGTGGGACTTCGTGTCTTCCCATTGTCTCTTACAGGTAATGCAACATTATAGCTATCTAAGCTCCTGCAGAGTTCGATCACTAGTTGGGCAAACTTGCAAAAAGCTTTTTGAGAGGTACTTCCCTAAATTGAAGAAGCGAGTAATTTGAAGGACTAGATCAACAACTTTTAGTAATTTTCTGGTGATTTAATCAGTACTACTTAGGAGCAGTTCACCAAATATCTGAGTAGCATTCCTGACCACAGGATAGTTGATGATACTTTGGTGTAGATCTTCTACCGTGACCTTTATAAGAACATTTAGGCCTGTGCTGACACTATCATGGGGGTATGTTCTTAGATAAACCATTTGCACAGATCATAGAGTGAATGGAAAGAGTGGTCAAGAATAATCGTACATGGAGGCAGAGAGATAGAGCATCCACTAAAAGTTCATGTGTTGTTTGTGTGGGTCCGGAGCAAGCCAGAATCAATGAAGAAATCATGTAATAACTTGCTCAAATTCGCACGAGTATGGAGGTGATGATGAAGTAGAACCATGAGCGATTGAATGTACTGGTTCATCAACCTCCAAATACATTCATGTATGATGAGCAATATTATGACGAGGACACGTATTTTATTTCTAATCGAGATAGGATTTTTGAACCAACGCCCAAGGGTCCAATCAGGACTATTGGCACCGAGGTCAAAGAAACTAAGGTCAAAAGTTTAATAGAGATGGAGCTTACAAGGACAACCGGGGAGGTTTCTATGACAAAAACACATGTCTAGATAGAGACGTAGATTGGGGTCGCAGAGAAGGCTTCAGAAAAGGTCCTTATGTTCCACTGTATAATCATTACAAGGTGCAAGCAGTTTCAGAATCAAGAAGATGTTTGATCGCCTATTGAAGAAAGCTGAGACATAGGATGAGACTCTGAGGCACACGAAATCAGATATTTCAAGTATAAATCAAAAAAATAGAGTCTCACTCTATGGCTATCAAATAGTTAGAACAACAGTTTGGTCAAGTGTCGACTCAACTTAAACAGCGTTAGAGGGGTACACTGCCTAGCAACACCATTCAAAATCTTAAAAATGACAGGTAGTGTATGGTGGTTACTACTCAAGGTGGCAAGAGCACCATTGATTCTCCCATGCCAGTTGATGAGGAAGATGTTCGAGAGGAGATGGATGCAGCAAAAAATGTGGAGATAGTAGAAGATCGTGCAAGGATGGAGAGAATGAAGTTTCTTATGTGTAACAAAAGTTATAGCCCATTCCTAGGCCTCCACCTCCTTTCCCTCAAAGAATCAAAAAGAGGGAGGGCGAAGGCAAATTCAAGTACTTTCTCTCCATGTTGAAACAACTCTCCATCAACATCTCTCTCTTTGAAGCATTGGAGAAGATACAAGGGTTTGCTAATTACATGAAGGACTTGGTCACTAAAAAGTGCACTATGAGTCAAGGGCTCTCCCAAGAACTTCAGAATTACAGTGCTATTACTACAGGGTCCTTTGTTCAGAAGCGAGAAGATCTAGGTGTTTTCACCATACCCTGCACCATTGGAGATGTGGAGTTCGTAAGGGCACTATGTGATCTAGGTGCCAACATTATTCTAATGCCCCTTGCGATCTACAAAAAGCTTAGATTGGGAGTCCCTACTCTAACTAGTATGTGGTTGTTGATGGCGAATCACATGGTGAAAAGCCTGTGGGGATACAGTACGATGTGCCAGTAAAAGTTTAAAAGTTCATATTCCCCAAAGAATTTGTGATCCTATATTGTGAAGTTGACTTCGACGTTCAATCATCTTGGCCAGACTATTCCTAGCCACTGGGCAAGTACTTGTAGAAAAGAAAGCCGATAAACTCAAGTTTAGATTAAATGATGAAGAAGTCGTCTTCAATATTTATCAGTCCATAAAGTGACCAAATGATTTGAAGAGTGAAGTCTCGGCTATTAGTGAAGTCTTAGTAACCAATTTGTCCAAGTCATGCCGTGACGATAAATCAGGCACTACTTGGGAGGCAACCCAAGGTTTTTTATGTAATAGTGTAGTTATAGGTTTATTTTCAGTTTTTGGATTCATAGGTAGTTTGTTTTCTTGCATTTTGATTGTAATTTTGGACGTTGGGCTGATTGCATATAGGGGGTATAGTGTATTCTATGAAGAGTATGCAGGTATAGAATTAGTCATTTAAGCTGAGAAGAGCATCAGGATATGTCTCTACAACTGTGTCTACGGGCCATAAAATACTTTACGACCCAAACCCATCTCGTAGAGATTTCAAGTGGGGAGAAAAATTATGCACTTCAATCCGTGAGCCAACGTTACAATCCATAGATCAAGCTACAAGTCATGAATGGGACTCATAAACCCCATGTACATTTCCTAAAATTTTGGCAAAGTGTTGGTTCCCTACAGCCAAATTTATAAGTCATAAATCAATTTATGACTCCTAGACTAGTCCATGTAACCTGGTCCTGAAATCTAGGGTTTGGATTGTCACTACCCAAGCTTAGGGCCTAGATATGACTTGGCGAATGAAAAGTCCATAGATGACCCAAACAAGCCTCTTAGCATATCTTGTACACATCCTTGGTTTCGGAAGTAAAAATAGACAATAAAAAGAGTCAATTATAAAAAGGGAAGCAGGACTAAAGGAAGTCTTTGATAATCATAAAAGCATAAGAAGAGTCAAGCTCATAGTATATACAAACATAGTATCCAACAACACCTCTACTTTATAGTGAAGCAGAGGCCAAGACACTCCCCGGGCTCACCATCATAGTAACAAGTATTTAGCATAAGGAATAAGTCTCAAATAGCATGAATAAAATAGATATTGACCTCGGACTTGAGGACTCACTAAAGCTTTCTTCAAGGAAACGAACTAGCCACGTGGAGGAGGAGGATTGAAACGTGCTCCAGTACCTACATAGTGATATCATATAGGCATAGAGTATGCATTAGTATGTTTGAATCTACTAAGCATACATGGTGCAATGCAACAAAGGCAAAAGATAATATATTCAAAATGCATAAGATATAGACAATGGATACAATCTCAATTTGCCATGCATGATCAATGCTTGTAATAAAACTTGTATGTAAAATGTTCGACTTGCACATGGTATTATGCATATATGGGAGGGGACCTTAACCGACAAAGACCAAGCAGCTACAACTTGGAATCCAAGGCATGACACCCCCTCGATACATGTGACCGGGCATGACACACCCTGGTGAAGTGTGGTCTACTTGCCAAAGCAAACTAAACATGATAACATGAACTAGATAGATCCACTAGTATAGCAAAGGTAAAATATATAATCTTTATAATTTAGAGACTACACACTTTATATAAGGACCCCTTGAGTCTAGCCCCCATCTTAAGCCTCAGTTTGTGCTAAGTCTAATCCCACGGAATATATGAAATAGTCATAACTTGAATAACTTGTAAGAGACATGATAACATGACATGAGTAGCTCATTTATATTCTTGACCTCCACTAGTGAGCCTAACTTGAACATGACAGTAAATAATAATCATACATGATCCCCTACCTTGACATGAATAGCTAACAAGAGGTTAAAATCTTGAATAGGGATCAACTTGTTAATTGTAAAATCATATACTTTTCATGAATTAAATATATGCTTGAAAGCCCTTAATCATCATGAAGTCACTTGACTAGTAAATCATATAATATTTCATCAACAACTTGAGAATTCTTGTCATGTAATTCATCAAACACATGGAGGGTTCATGATACTTGTTCAAAATCATGTAACTCAAGTGTATAACAAGTTGAGTAAAATCAATTCAAAATCAACCCACCAAAATTATAATATAACCCTAATTTAGGTATCATGAAATCCATCTCAAAAGTTCATCATAGTTTATAGTTTTCATATCTCAAATCATGCATAATCTCAATAGACATAAATTAACTCATGGAATAAGCTTTAAATATGTTTTCATGCTTAATCAATCAATACTATATAAAAATCCGACATAATCTATGTTAATATTATATAATAAGAGATACTCATAAGTAATACAATTTGAAATCATGCAATTTGCATAAAAAAGAGAAGGTTGGGCTCCATGGGTGAAAGGACCCATCGATGACAACCCACATACCTCAAACTTGGATAGGTTCTTAAGTTCCAAAATTAAGCTTGAAATCATTGAATTTGAATGAGAGATTTAATAAAATCTTGGAGAGGTTTCAGAGAGGGTTTTGTGAGTTATAAAGGTGAAAATGGCTAAGAATGGGAGATTTCACATTTAAATGGGCATTGGGTTGTGACCCCAATGCCTTTAAACTAAGTTGAGTAAACAGGGCACAAAATGCGCTGGTTCGCGCCCCAGGTGCAAGGCGGACCTAACATGAAGACAAAATTACACAGTAGCGTGTCCCAGGCGCGTCGTGCCCTGGGCACGGACAACCACTCAAAATCGTAAAATTATTTTTTTTCTATGGGTCTTCTAAAATCCAGATCATACCCATTTCCCACTGAATTTTGCCCCCTAATCAAGAATATAAAATTGGATTTCCAAAATCACACATGAATTTTGAGATATATGAAAATTACAATTATGGGGCATTTCAAAGCACATGAGGGGTGTTTCAATATCTCCTCCTTGGGAACATTTATCCCCGAATGTCAAAGAAACATGAGTAAGAGAAGTAATTATTATACTTTTAGCCTGACATGAAGACAACAAATACACTTAAACATCATTTTCAAAAAGTCTCAACATGAATGTCAAAAATCACCATAGACTTATTACCAGGAACATGAGTGAATGCAAAAATGGCATGAGGGCTGAAACTTAAGACTTGAAATCATATATGAGACTTAATTTATTACCTTTGGCTTGAGTAGAGTGGAAGAGTTATAGATATCGGTTTTTCATGTCCACTTCGGATTCCCATGTGGCCCTTTTAACTTGTTGATTCCTCCAAAGGACCTTGCGGATGCTACATCTTTGTTGTTCAACCTTTTTACTTGACTATCTAATATCTCCACTGAGAACTCCTCATAGGTCAAATTATTCTCCACAACACCACAACCTCTAAGGGTACTATAGCACTTGGATCACCCACAAACTTCCTCAATATTGACATATAGAAGACCGGATGAACCATGTTCATATCCATAGGCAACTCTAACTCATAGGCAACCTTAACAATTCTCCTCAAAACACTATAAGGACCCAACAAACCTTGGGTTCAATTTCCTTTTCTTGCCAAACTAGAACACACCCTTCAAGTAAACCCAGTCACCAACATTAAACTAAAGATCTCTTCTCCTCACACGGAGTAGACTTTTACCTGCTTTGAACAATCTTCAATCTCTCCCTTATCAACCTCACCTTCTCTAAAGCTTCCATAACCAAGTCCAGGCCTACCAAAGCTATCTCCCCCACATCAAACCATCTAACCGGGGATAAACAATGCCTGCCATATAGAGCCTCAAAGGGAGACATGCCAATACTGGAGTGGTAGCTATTGTTGTAAGCAAACTCTATAAATGGAAAATGTTTATCCCAACTACCTTTAAATTCCAAAACACAAGCTCTAAGTGTATCCTCAAGAGTTAGGATAGTCCTTTCGGCTTGGCCATCTATTTGAGGATGAAAAGTCACGCTAAGCTTGACCTTGTTACCAAGACCTTTTTGGAAGGATCTCCAAAAATGAGAAGTGAATTGAGAATTACGATCCAAAATATAGACAAGGGTACCCCATGCAATCTAAATAACTCATTAACATACAACTTGTCATAATCTTCGGCATCATAAGTTGTCGTAACTAGTAGAAAGTGAGCCGACTTTGTCATCCTATCAACAATAACCCAAATAGAAACAAAGTGTTTCCTATTCTTAGGCAAACCAATCACAAATTGCATGTTGACTCTTCCCACTTCCAAGTAGAAATTTTTATGTCTTGGGCAAGGCCACCCGACCTTTGATGTTTGGCTTTCACTTGTTGGCAATTATGACAACCGGCTATAAATTCAGCAATATCTCTTTTCATACCACCCCACCAATACATCTCTCTCAAGTCCTTATACATTTTTGTGGAACTGGGGTGAATAGAATCGGATGAATCATGAGCCTCTTTCAAAATCAACTCCCTCAAGTCATCAACATTAGGAATACATAGCCTACCTTGGTACCTAAGGACACTATCTCCACCTTGGGAGAAAATCTCCACTTAATCATCCTTTACTAAGGCCTTCAATTCAAGCAAGGAGGGGTCAAGGTCTTGTTTTGACTTGAGTTCCTCAATCAAAGAAGATTTGGAACCATCAATAACCACTACACCACCACTTTCAACTTCATTCAACCTAACCCCCAACCTAACTAACCGGCGAACTTCTCTAGCCAACTCCTTGTTACCAACATCAATATGAGATAGGCTACCCATGGACACTCTACTTAGAGCATTGGCCACAACATTAGCTTTGGCGGAATGATAGTGCACACTCATGTCATAATCCTTGAGGCATTCTAATGACCATCTTTGCCTCAAGTTAAGATCTTTTGTGTGAACGCATATTGGAGACTCTTGTGGTCGGTAAATACATCAAAATAAACCCCATATAAATAGTGATGCCATATTTCAAAGCAAACACCATGACCACCAATTCAAGATCATGGGTGGGATAGTTTCACTCATGCACCTTAAGTTGCCAAGAAGAATATGCTATAATATTGCCATTTTGCATTAAAACACACCCCAAGTCAATCCTTGAGGCATCATAATAAACCACAAACCCTTCTAACCATTTCGGTAAAGCCAAAATAGGAGTGGAGATAAGATTATCTTTCAAAGTTTGAAACTCTTTTCACGTTAATCGGTCAAAATAAATTTTGTCTTCTTTTGTGTCTACTTTGTCATAGGGAAGTAATAGAAGAGAAACCATTCACAAACCTCTGGTAGTAACTCGCCAAACCCAAGATACTCCTAATATCCATCGGAGTCAAGGAACTAGGAAAATTCCTTATCAACTTCATCTTCTTAAAATCCACCTTAATGTCGTCACATGACACGACATGCCCTAGAAATGCAACCTCTTTTAACCAAAGTTCACACTTCTTGTATTTAACAAACAAACTCTCATCCCTCAAGATTTAGAGCACCACCCTCAAATGATTCACATGTTCTTCTTCACTTCGGGAATAAATCAATATATCATCAATAAGGACCACCACAAACATATCAAGGTAGGGTTTAAAGACCCTATTCATCAGATCCTTAAATATAGTCAGTGCATTAGTCAAGCCAAAAGAAATCACCACAAATTCAAAGTACCCATACCTTGTCTAAAAAGTCATCTTGGGAATATCACACTCCCTCACTCTCACTTGGTGGTATTCGTACCGATGATCGATCTTAGAAAATTAACTAGCCCCTTGTAGTTGATCAAGTAGGTCATCTATCCTTGTTAAAGGATACTTCTTCTTTATGGTGACCATATTGAGTTCTCAGTAATTGGTGCACATTCTAAGAGAACCATTCTTTTTCATTAGAAACAACACTGGTGCACCCAAGATAACTTGCTCCAAGAAATCCCTCAATTGATCCTTCAACTCCATCGGGGCTATACGGTGAGGGGGAATGGAAATGAGTTATGTATCAAGGAGAAGGTCTACACCAAAGTCTATTTTCCTTTCGAGAGCAACATCAGGAAGCTCATAGGAAAAGACATCAAGAAACTCATTGACCACCGGAACCGACTTAATAGGAAGGACTGTAGGCTCCAAACCTAACCCTTACAAGGTGGTAAATACAACCCTTAACAATCAATTTTTGGGCTTTAAGACAAGAAATGAATCTACCTTTGACAACCACATTACAACTTTTCCACTCAAGAACGAGCTCATTAGGGAATTGGAATCGCACATTATGGGTCCTACAATCAATAAAAGTATGATATGCATGTAACCAATCCATCCCAAGATTAATATCAAAATCCACCATATCAAGTTCAACCAAATCACAAGATAAGTCTTTATGTAATAAGGACACGGGGATTTATCCCTATAGACTCTTTTAGCAATAATAGACTCACCAATAGGGGTAGCCTCAAAGGGTTTATACAATAATCGGGATATACATGAAATCTATTAGCAATAAATATGGTAATGAATGAGCGAGTGGTACCCAGATCTGATAAAGCAAACACATCATAATCATAAACCTTTAACATACCAATGAAGCACCATGCTAGATCTAGCGACCCTTAGAGGGGTACGGTTAAGTACGTCAATGGTCATCCTCATAATTCTTAGTAACCCATTGACAATGTCTCGATTTATGATCCTTTGCACCACACTCGAAACATGCACTCGAAATAGCCAAACAATCTCCCAAATGGTACCTTCCACACTTGTGGCACATAGGAGAAACTTGAATACCAAAACCTTTGGCTTTCCTTTGAACATATGGACAATCAACCATCTTATGGCTTATCTTGCCACAGCCATAGCAAGCATTTGAATCTCTCAATCACCTGCCATTATGATTCCTTGCAAATTTTGGGCACCTAGGAAGAGTCAATTTACCATTGCCACCTTGAGCCTTAGGGTATTGAAATCTACCTTCAAATCGTGTCATTTTTCTCCTTTCTGTAGAGACCAAAGGACAATATCTCTTCTTATGCCTGATACTACCACATTTGAAACAACCCTCATGTCATCCAAACACTTTCCTTGGAACTTCTTGCCACACCCTTGACAAGTGGCAAAAGGATCCTTTTCTTTTTGTACTTGGATACCAGTAGACTAGTAGAAGATGAAGCACAATCAACTCGGGCCCTCTTAGCCTTCCTATGCCTCCTCCTGTCAGTTGAAATCATAGGGGCACCCACTCGATAGTGTAGTTGAGCAACTACAACTTTGGCCAATAGCCATGGAGCATTGTGAATCTCCGCATTTGATATGTCATTGTTAGGAAGTTAATCCTCGAGTGAGGGATGGTCACCATCCTGTCTGCCATTCTGAATAACTTGAAACATTTTCTGAAATGCAATGGTTAGAGATCATAAATAAGCCTTAGAGAACCTAGCTCTACTGCATAGCATAGATCATTAAGAAGTGAAACATTTCCTAAAACGCCTCATAACTTCCTATTCATAGTTGTGGAGCGCTTCACAACCATGAATAAGACTCTACTTGAAAAGGTGTGTTGGATTTTCGAGGACCATTAACAATATAGTGCTTTGATACCAATCTTGTCACAACAAAAGCGTAGGGACAAGACGTGACACAGTGAATGGGAAGTCCGAAGACAGCCCAAACAAGCCTCTTAGCATATCTTGTACATATCCTTGATTGCAGAAGTAAAAATTAGACAATAATTAGAGTCAATTAACAAAAGGAAAGAGGGACTAAGGGAAGTTTTTGACAATCATAAAATCATAAGAAGATTCGAGCTCATAGCATATATAAACATAGTATTCAACTACACCTCTACTTTAAAATGGAGCAGGGTCCAAGACAGTCCCCGGGCTCACCTCATAATAACAAGTATTTAACATAAGGAATTGGTTTCAGCATAGCACGAATGAATATATATTGTCCTTGGAGTCAAGGACTCACCAAAGCATTTCTCAAGGAACTGAACTAGCCAGATGGAGGAGGATGATCCAAATGAGCTCTAGTTCCTACATGGTGATATCATGTAGTCATAGAGCATGCGTAAGTATGTTTGAATGTACTAAGTATGTGGGGTGCAGTGCAACAAAGGCAAATGCTAATATATTCAAAATGTATAAGTTATACACAATGGATATAATCTCAATATGCCATGTATGACCAATGTTTGTAATAAAATATGCATGTAAAACATTTGACATGTACATGATAATATACATACATAGGAGAAGACCTTAACTGACATAGATCAAGCAGCTACAACTTGTAATCCAAGGTATGACACCCCCTCGGTACAGGTGACCGGGCATGACACACCCCGGCGAAGTATGGTCTACTTGCCAAAGCAAACCAAACATGACACAATGAACTAAATGGATCCACTAGTATAGCAAGGGTAAAATATATAATCCTATGGTGGTACGTAGTTTAGAGAGTAAAGACTTTATACAAGGTCCCCTTGACTAGCGCCCCCATCTTAAGCCTCAATCGGTGTTAAGTCTAATTCCACAAAATACTTGAAATAGTCATAACTTGAATAACTTGTAAGAGACATGATAACATGACATGAGTAGCTCACTCACATGCTTGACCTCTACTAGTGAGTCTAACTTAAACATGAGAGTAAATAATAATCATACATGATCCCTTGCCTTGACATGAATGGACTAGAAGAGGTTAAAATCTTGAAATAGGGCTCAACTTGTTAGTTGTAAAATCATGGATATTTTTCATGAATTAAATACATGCTTGAAAGCCCTTAATCATTATGAAGTCGCTTGACTTGTAAATCATGCAATAGTTCATCAACAACTTGAGAATTCTTGTCATGTAATTTCATCAAACATATTGTGGGTTCATGATACTTTTTCAAAATCTTGCAACTCAAGAGTATAACAAGACGAGTAAAATCAATTCAAAATCAACGTACCAATATTGTAATAAAACCACTAATTTGGCTTTCATGAAATCCATCTCAAAAGTTCATCATAGTTCATAGTTTTCATAGCTAAAATCATGACAATATCAATAGACATAAATCAACTCATAGAATAAGCTTAAAATAGATATTAATACATAATCAATAAACATTTTATAACACCGCAATATAATTTATGTTCATATTTCATAATAAGATATACCCATAAGTAATAAAACTTGAAATCATTGAATTTTCATAAAAAGAGAAGTTAAGGCTCCATGGGTGAAAGGACCCATGGATGAAGACCCACATACCTCAAACTTGAATTTTCTTGAAATTGAATTGGGGGATAATTGAAGCTTGACATAGGTTATTGAGTTCTAAAATTGAGCTTGAAATCCTTAAATTTGAATGAGAGATGTGATAAAGTCTTGAAGAGGTTTTAGAGAGGGTTCTGTGAGTTAGAGAGTTGAAAAATGGCGAAGTATGGTAGATTTCATATTTAAATAGACATTAGGTTATAACCCCAATGCCCTTGAACTAAGTTTGGGAAATAAGGCACAATATGCACCTGTTGCCATAGGTGCGACGCGGACCAAACGCACAGATAAAATTATACAGTGGCATATATCAGGTGCATCGCGGCCTAGGCACGGACAGCCACTGACAATCATAAATTAGCAAAAATTATTTTTCACTAAGGGTCTTCTAAAATTCGAATTATACCCATCTCCCACTCAATTTTACCCTTTAAACAAGAATATAAAGTCAGATTTCTGAAATCACACGCGAATTTTGAGATATGTGGAATTTACGATTATGGGGCATTCTGAAGCACATGAAAAGTGTTTCATGGATGTTCTATGAACATTATTTATGGGCCGTAAAATACTCTATGGCTCGTAATCGAGGTTTCGTAGAGTTCAGGCCCATTAACTTTTCTGTTGACCCAGTCAAAGTATAAATAATGGGGTGAAATTATTTTGACCCCATTCTTAAACTAAATTACAAAATTAACCCAGCCAACCCCTCCCCCTCGAGAATTTGACCTTCAATGGCCACCGTACACCTATTTTTGGCAAGTTTCCAGTAGTCTAAAGTTTCGTACCTAGTCACCTCCTTCATCTTCTTCAACTTAATCACAAATCTTAGTAAGTTTTTTATTAAATTAAAATCTTTACTTTCCCTTGTTTTGGATGATAGATTTGGAAATTGTGTTGGGAATGGTGGTTGGACATAAAATCCATGCTAAATTTAATTGGTCTAAGTTGAAATTAGGTTGTCCATGTTTGAATTATTGTTTAAGTCCGAAATTAGGCACTTGAGCCTTAAGTGAATGTTTTAGATAGTTGTTTGTGCCTATTGACTCACTCACCATGTGTGATTAAATGATTGTGTTTATGAATTTATGGGTGATTACATAGGTGTATGATCTTGTTGAAATCAATTATTGGTGGTCAGAATTGTAGAAAAAATCATGCTTAATCACTTTTGATGGGGTGTAGGTGCGTAGAACATGTTGGGGATAATGATTGTGGTATAGAAATCATGTGAGTGTGTGTGTTTAGGCTTTGAATGTGGTAATATATTTGTTGAAAAATCATTTGGGGTTCGTGTGATGCGCTTAGGAACTCAGGTGACTGAGTTTTCTGGTCCACGAGTGGCCTTTATAGCCCACAGATTATTCCACGAGTCATAATTGTCCCTCTTGCAAGGTTCCAAAAATTTGATGTTTCTGAGTATCCATTAGACGAGACCTTCTACGACTCCTAGATCACTTTATGGCTCATAAATAAGTCTCATAGATCCCTGCCTAGAATTAATTACTCACTGAAAATCTCTACGATCTAGTCTACCACTCGTAAACCACTTTACTAGTCATACCTGGTCTCATAGACTTTTATAGTAACAAAACTAGTTTGGACTATTGCTTAACAAAAGCTCTTGACAACTTATAGTATCCATTACGGTTCATAAAGGTGCTTTTGTAGAATCCATTTGCAACTTAATTCAGATGATTTTTTGCATCAACAACAACAACAACAACAACAACATTACCCCAATGCCTCAAAGGCTCCCACCTATTGCGGGTAAGGGGGGTCGAATGTACGCAGCCTGACCCCTATGTTTAAAAACATAGCGCGACTGTTTCCAGATGACCCATGATGAGC
>JAOTQR010032167.1:0-16076 GCA_025774065.1 Solanum ossicruentum | reverse complement strand
TTTATTCATAATCGAACTTGGACAAATTCGACGTCGGGCCTCGGCTCCGTTTAGCTAGCAAATTTAAGCTAAGCAAGCAGGTGACTCACCTACTAGCTTATTAAGACCTAAAAGCACCTCAATTGTTTTAATTTTTTTAGGATTGTGATCTCCTCAATTTAACACAAAACATGTATACACTCGACCCTCTTAAGTGTTAGACGCACATATCGCCCATTAACACGAGATTCAAGCACTTTTAAAAATTGGTGCTAATTTGACCAAACCATATCATGTTTCATTTGCATAGCATTAGTACATGTAAAATATTGGGTGTCACAAACCGGTACATTTAGGATATTAAGATAATATTTGTAGTATATAGTACCAACATTTGTGGCATATACCATGTTTCCATGTTTTGTTTGAAAAAATGATACCCACCAAAATTTAGATTAAGTAGTTAGATAGTAACCATGCATGTTAAGGTGTCTGACAATATTTATTCTGATAAGCGAGGGTATATTGAGATAAAAAGCATGATCTGTGAATTTTTTTCGTTGATAATATATGTAGTGCCATGTTGTGTGAGCATAATTTGATAAACTCATGTATTTTGTGCTAATTTAGAACTTGCCATGTCACTCTAAGTTAATTTATAGATTAATTGGATTAGGAAAGGATCTTGGGTCATTGTTCATAAATAGTCCACTTTAGCCTAAAAATAACCAACCAAATTAATGATGTATCCCTTGTTCCTAATGTTTGAGCCTAACATGTACCTATTCGTTGAAAATACTTGATTAACCTATCCTTGTTAGTTGTAAAATCCTTAGATTGACCCTGATCTTTCCTTCAACATTATGCACCTTGACTGAGGCAAAAAGCCTAAGTTGAGGGTGGCTACTAAAAGTGGTCCTAGTTCGGAGAACAGATATTGTGCACCTCAACATAGGCCAAAATCCTAAGCTGAGGGTGGCTAGTGTAAGGGTAAAGCAAAAAAATAAAGGGGGTGAGTTAGGAATAAGGAGAAAAATCATGTACTGTATGCAAGAAAAATAAATGATGCCTTAGATGTGAGCTGAGGAGCAAACTTAAGTGTAAAAACAAGGTAAAAGCTGAAAAATAAAAAGAAAGCACCCAAAAAAGCTTGAAATAGGAAAAAGGGGGAATACGGTGAAAGTAGCAAAGTTTGTGAGGCAAAACTATAGAAAAACACAGTGTGAAGGAGGGCCTTTAGTCACTATTTTTTCCAAAATAGCATACCAAAGACCCCTAATCCTACATTACAAGCCAAGAAATTCCTAAAGTGATCCTAGTCTAATTAGTTAAAGGCCTGAGTCATGAGTATAGGGGAAAGTCTATGGTATTAGTCATTATGCATGAATATCTTTTGTGAGAGTGAGTGTTTTGTATAGTCCCAAGGTCAAATATGAATAAATCATTGAGTGTCAAAATATGGGACTTCTTTTTGTGAGGGAACTTGCATTGCATTGTTAATACTAGACTTTTTCAGTGATAGGGGATTGTTGATAATACCTTACTTGTCGTAGTTGTGTTGTCACATACACCAGGTTGCATTGGTTTGCTAAATAGATATCTGATCTTGTTTTGAAATGTTGGTGTAGGTATCTGAGTCTGACATATAGTGATGTATGCCATTGAGTCGAGGTTTCTGTGTTACTGTATTGTATATATAGATTAAATTTTTCGCTTGAGAACAAGCAACAATTTTAAGTTGAGGGTGTTGACGTGCTGCCAAAATACAACACTTTTGATGCTTAAAACTTAGGATTTTATGTGTTCTCAATGCAATGGTAGTGGGTTTTAGGTGTTTTTGAGCTTATCATTGCAGGATTATAGGTTGGCCATGATTTTTGGGAAAATTACAAGTTGTTGCAGAGTTGTTGTTATACGAGACACCTTACGAGCCGTAGACCATTCTACGAGCCGTAGGGTGGTTTTGCAGGGAATTCCAATGAGGGGCCATGTTTCTGAAGTAACTTCTATAAACATGCAGATGAAACCCTCTTTACAGGTCATAAATCATTATACGAGTCATACAGGGTGTCGTAAAGAAGAAGTCTAGTTTTCCAGCAACAATGTACAAGACTTTAATTACGAGCCATAAAAGAGCTTTCATGAGGCGTGCTGAGCAGTTCTTCTAAATCATTTAGGATTTGAATTTTAAATAATATAAATAAGTCTTTTAGGTTTTTTTTCAGAAGTGAACGTCAGTTGTCATAGAAACTCAATATTCAGAGAGAGAAAATTGTAAGAGAGTCTTTGAGGAACACTTGTGGTTGAATTTAATCTTAAGGCTTGCGATTCTTATTGATATTAGATTGCTTGTTCTTAAATCTATTGTGTAATTTAATTATGTCTTCTCAATTCATAATCTCTTCATCTACACATAGCATGAGTAGCTAAATCCACAACTAGGGTTATGGGAACCATGAAGAACTAACAAAGTAAAATCGGATAACTCATAATTCTTGGAAGGTGTATATGTATGTATTAATTAATTCTCTTTGTTTTGTATGTTTTCTAGTGGTGGGCAACATTAGAACCCGCTTAGTAGTATTGACTTGACCAAGGTAGTAATCAATAGGAAAAGAGATTAAATAACAATATTCCATTGATGTGTTCTCATCTAATCAACCAAATTGGGTCAAGGGGAGATTGCACTGGGACTAATAGGTAATGGTTAGTAATGCATACTATGGATATGGGCCAAGTCTTATAGTGAAATTCATCTCTCACCTTTGACCAAAGGGCTTGGTGAACTTAAATTACCATCCTGCTATACACTAGACAAGAATTAGGTTACACGATGATGCTAAAGTTGGGGAATCATGGGGAACATAACATCCTAGTTGCTCTCTATTATTGATTTCTCTTATCATAGTTAATTTACTTTTCTCATTGATTATTGCAACCCCCCCCTTTAGGGAATTCAGTCCATTAATTACTCGAATTGTATATTGGTGAATTTTCATGAGCCTACATATTCTTTATGGGATCGACCCTTTAAAAAGGAGGTGTAACTTAGGTAACATCAGGTACGGGCAGTCATATGGCTCGTGTGGCCTTGTACGGCCTATATGGCCCTCCGTGGGAGTGATTTCGGTGAAAAATTCTTAAGTATAGGATTACCAGTTTGGACCTTCGTCAAGTAAATTATCCTAAGAGTTGGATCACAAACAAGTATATGGTCCGTATAACATGTTACAGACCATATAGTCCTCCAAGAGGTGACACTTTTCAATTTTTTCAACTAGTTTCATTATTGGTGTTTTCGTAATTATGAATTATTCTAAGGGCCTTTTGTGACTTCCTATGCTACCTAAAGACTTTCTTGTCATGACCCAAGCCTGGGGCCTAGATGTGACGCGGCAAATGGGAACCCGAAGGGACTCCAGTTAATCCTTTTAACATATCATTGCACATCCTTGATCGCGAAAGCAATAAAACAAGAATAAGAGATAGTAAAATGGGAATACAGGGCTAAGGGACATCTTTCATATCATAAATCTTCAAAATAGTCAAAGAGAGTCAAAGCTCATACCATCTTTCATACTTGTCCTACAACATCTCTAAACATAGATCTTAGCGGGGGCCAAGAAAACCAACTGTGCTCACCCTTTTAATAATGACAATAGGTAATCCAAATACATAAGAGTAGTCTAAATATAAGTATGAAAGAAGATAGATATCATCCCAGGACATAAGGACTCACCAAAAGCTAACTTGGACAATCTGTCTAGCCACTTGGAGGAGAATCAATAGGAGCATCGGTTCCTACATGGTGATATCATATAGGCATAGAGTATGCTTTAGCACATTTAAGTGTACTAAGTATGTAGGATGCAATGCAACAAGAGATAGGCAACATAGTCAAAATGCATAATGATAAGCAATAGATAGCATAATAACAATATGACATGTATGATCAATGCTTAAGTAAATCATGCTTTGCAAATCATTAATCTTACATAGAACATAATATATATTAGTGTGGGAAGAGACCTCAACTGACATAGAATAAGACCAAGTGAGCTATAACTTGGAATCTCGATGATTACCCCTCACTGATAAAGAGGTGGTCTATTTGCCAAGGTTAACCATACTTCAAACTTATGGGAACATGGCCTAATTTCGTAGGAAGTAACCTTCCTTATTGGAACATGACCCAATTTCGGAAAAAATTTCATTAAGAACTCCACCTTATAGGAACATGACCCAATTTCAGGAAGAACCTCAAGAGAAAAGTATACTAAGTGGATCCAGTATTGCAAGGGTATAACATAGTCCTATGGTGGCACATAGTTCAAGGAAAGAGAGAAAACCCTCCATCCATCGGTACTAAGCCTAATCCCACGGAATAATTGAAATAATCATAACTTTAATAACATATTAGAAACATAGAATCATGACACGAGTAGCTATTAAACATCATTGACCTCTAATGGTGAGCCCAAATTTAAAACATAAGAATAGATCATCATCAAATATTACCCTTGCATTAACATCAATAGGCTCACAAGAGGTATAATTTTTGAAAAAGGGTTTAGCTTCATACTTGCATAATTATAGATAATTTCATGAATTCATAACATACTTGATAGCCCATATTCATCATGAAGTCACTTGACTTACAAAATATGTAAATAACTTGAGAATTCTTGACTTGACATTTTATCAAACACTTGGTGGGAACATATGAGGACATGTTCAAATCATGCAAAATGCAAGAGTATAGATCATGAAATAGTGAAATTAATGTATCTTAAAATCATGTAAATCATCCCACCAACGTCATGGTAAAATCTCATCATGGGTAGCTTATGAATCATATTAAAACTTCACAATAGTTCATAGTTTTCATATCTTGAATCATGTGTAGTCTCAATAGACAAAGATCACTTCATAGTATAAACTCAAAATCGATATTCATGCATAATTAATAATATTTGACAAAACCCCCAAAATATTTGATACTCATATTTCAAAATAATAGATACCCATAAGAAATACAACTTGAAATCATGCAATTTTCATAAAAGGAAAAATTAGGCTTCATGGGTTAAAGGAACCCATGAATGAAACCCACATACCATAGACCCTGAATTTCTTGAAATTGAGTTGAGAAAGACTTGAAGATTTGAATGGGTCTTGAAATCCACAACTTATTCTTGAGTTTCCTTGAATTCTTATTGGGGTTTGGTGGAGGCTCTTGGAAGAATTTGAGAGTGTATTCCAATTGGGAGGAGTGAATTTGATCTTTAGGAAAAGGGTTTAGGTCTTTAGGAAGTGTTAAGATATCATAGGAATCCCCAAAAGATCAATAGAAATAACTAAATTTACAGAATGCCATTAATAAAATGGAATTTGGAAAAAGTCTATATATACCCCTGCACAGACGAGTTCTATGAAATAGGCATAACTTCTTCATCTGAACTCTAAATAAGGTGAAACCAAGTGCGATGGAAAGCTAATTCAAAGAGATTTAATTTGTAAGATCGTGGTACACCCAGTTCTTTGTGTGCTAAGAGATATACCTCTTTAAAGTTGACCCTCCTACAGGTACTTGTGCAAAACTTAGCCAACGGAAATTCCTTTGAACTTGACTTGATATAGGGGCTCCACGATCGTCTTAAACTACATGAATAAGCTTAACTTAGATTTGAATGAGAGTTTGAAGCTTGAATGAATTTCTTGAGATCCAAGTCGAGTCTAAGACACTTGAATTTGGATGAAATATTTGGCTAAGTATTTGAGAGAGTATTGGGGAATGTCTTGTATGATCTGAAGGTGAAATATGGATAAGTATAGGTATTTTTAGGTATGGAAAGACTTAGGTCCAAGACCCAAAAGCTTTGGACAGAATTTTAAAAAAAGGCCAAATTTAACACTGAGGCACACCCCTAGCGCATCGCGCTTGGGGCGCGAAATCCTCTCTGGAAATCGCCCCTTTAGATTTTCAAATTTTGATATAGTTACTCTAAAATTGGGGCTAGACTCATTTCCCACTCAATTTTTCTTCCTGAACAAGAATATGAATTCGGATTTTTGATATCACGCACAGATTTTAAGATATATGGAAATTGCGATTTTAGGCACTTCTAAGGCATATTTTTGGGCTTTTTTGAGGTCGTTTCATTCCTATGACCTAATCCTTATTCCTATTATTCAAATTTATTCCTCACATTTGAAAATTTTCTCAAGTCTCTCTTAAAGAACTCTAGCGGGAACTTAAGCTTGGGGATCAAGGAAGAGTTATTTCTTCAAAAAAATTCTTCTTGAATCTCCTTCATTAGCTAAGGTATATGGGATTGATTCTTGGTCCCTAGACCCAAACTCTTTTCACTTGAATTTCATGAAATTTATCTTACTTTAAATATGGGTTTTAAGAATTATGATTTAATAAATTCAATTGAAGTATGGGCTTTGCTTATTTGTTGATTTAAGCCCTAATATGATGAATTACATTGAAGCTATGAAGTTATGAATGTTCATATCCCCTTTAAATTTTGATTTATGCATGGATAATCTATATTATAATTTATATGAGAATTGTACTTATTTGTCCACTTTAATTTCATAATGTATTATTGATTTAAGCTTTAATCTATAACACCCATTCTATTCTCATCTCATTCATAGCATATGCACTCATAAACATTAGATTATATGAAAATTATGAAGTGCATTAAGCCCAATTATGTTTGTATATATGATTTTGATGTGATATTAGTTATGACAAGAATGTGATCACATAAATGTCTATTGTTATTGGCTCCTTGAATATTTTGGGTGCTTGCACCATATTGTTTAATGAATGAGCTATTCTTATGCATGAGTACCACGATTATGAATTATGGTTTAAATTTTGAGCCAAAATGTGCATTGAAAGGATTTGAAATGACTATTGCCTCTTTTGAAAGCATATATATATGCATAAGTATTCTCGTGGGATGTTTTGACTTTGCACCAATGGATTAGGGTCATCATGGCTATCCCCAAGGGTCCTCTCACTTTCTTTGAACTATGTGTCAGTACAGGAATGGTAGCCATCATCGAAATCCAGGTCGTAAAGGATGGCTATTCATTTTGATACGATATGATATTGAAAATCCTTCTGTAATGACTGGGTCACAAGGAAGGTGTCCATCTATTGAAATGACTAGGTCATAAGGTGTGATGTAGATTACCCTTGGCGAGTAATCTTCCCCTACCAATAGGAGGTCTTAATCGGACTAATTCATGTAATAGCTCGCATGAGTTTGATTTGTCGGTTATATTCCATCCTCACTATATATGAGCATTTGTGCATTTCATGTATCATTGGTTTCATGGCATATCGTATACTACATCTCTTGCAATATATATCTTTCTATATTATGTGTCCTTGTCATCTAAAATTGAATACAGGTTTGATAAGTCATATGTATTGAATGTCCGTATACTTAGTACTTTTGAATGTACTAATGCATACTTTTGCATACATGATCTAACCATGTAGGGACCAAGGACTACATTCATCCACCGTACGATGTCTAGCTTGGATCTTGACATTTGCTTGTTATGGTGAGTCCTATCTTCCAAGGAAAAACCATCATTCTTTTACCTATGTTATTTTATTTATGTTATTTACTTTGAGGGTGAGCTTGGCCCCCGTCCTTTCTTATGACTAGAGGCATTGTGGGACATCTTATAAACTTCTTTATGATTATATGTTAAGTGTTGTGATTGGAGGTTATGCTTATAGCTTTGTCTACCTATTGGTTATCATTATATGAATTGGTTATGAGTTTCATGATATGGTTATATATATGATGTAAAAGATCCTAAGTCCAGAATTGCCCCCATAGAGTGAGTCATACTTACCCTGCCCCTTAATATTTTTGTCCTACGTGCCTTATGGATTCTTGTTACTCCCATTCCCTATGACATCCCAATAGCGTAAGTCTCACTCTCCCGTCCCTTAGAATTATGTGTTTACTTTTCGTTTACGCTTCCGAATTGAAGATATGAATATGGATACTTTGAAGCTTATTTGGGGACTCTTGGGTTCCCATTCGCCATATCACTCCAGAGCCTCAGGTCTGGGTTATGGCAATACCAGGAAGTTAAAAAGCTAAGGAATAAAGAAGTTGTATTTGTTAAAGTATTATGAAGAAATCAACAAGTTGAGGATGCAACAAAGCAAACATGATGAAGCATTATCCATCAATTCCACTCTATTCAAGTCTAAGGTATTGAGTTATTCTTGTCTGAAACCTCCAATTTCTTGCATTTTAGTTTGCATGATGGATACATTTATTTTCATGTTTATGGGATGTTTTGAGACATATTTTAAGTATGAATTTTGGAAATTTCATGAAAAGATGTTTAGATTTCATTTTCGCATGCATACAAGGTTGTTGGCTGATGTTTAACTCTTTAGAGCCTACATTTAAGTACCTTCGATGATGAATGTTTCCAAGGGGGAGATATTGTAAGGACCCTCAAGTTAGGATCCAAGAAAGTTCAAAAGAGATGAGCTAAAAATGTCCATGATCCATTTCACAAAGCCCATATCATAGCCTATGGTGCAAACCACGAGCTGTAGACCAGACTCATGGGTGAGGGCCTAAAAAATATGGAATTTTGCTAATTATAAAGTGATCCACGAAGATCATCCACAACTCATAGAAGAATAAAAGAAATTTGAAGTTTCTGGAAGGTAACCTATGACCAACAGGATGGTCTATGGTCTTGTTTACGATCTATGGTCAGTGTTCGAGAATGATGTCCCTTAGTATGGATATTTCACTAAGTGTAGAAAATACATGGGGCTATCGAGGACTCGTGAATTCAATACGGACTGTGAATAGGGGTTTCGTGGTTTGGTTGATGGTGACTAGTCTCTGAAGATTAGAAAAGGAAAGCAGGGTGACGAGAACCATGACTCGTAGTCCAATCCATGGCCTATAATTTGGGTCTCGTGGTTCGTGTTCGATAATTTATTGAAAGGCATTTTCTCCCTTTCCATTAATCCTAATTCTAAACTATGTCATTTTTATGATCCTTTAGGCCCCTAAGCAGACCCTAAAGCTCTAGAATTCACATTCTTTTTCATTCGTCCATTTCTTAAATTTTCTAAAGCAATCTTTCTCTCCGAGAACAACGCAAGAAGGCTAGGGTTTCCAAGTTCCTACTCCATAACAAAAAATTCCTTCTTCTTAGTCTACACCTAAGGCATGTGAGTAGATTTGTAGGTCTCCTTTCACCCAAAAAGTCCTTTATTGGAAGTATTTACCTTTTCTTTAATTTCCTTGATTACTACCATTCATGCTAATGATCATTTCGTGATGTTTATGTTATGCTATGCCTTTAATGTTAACATTTAATGTTTCACTAAGTGCTTTCATATTTTTTAAGTTGGTAATATTGACTCCAATGATTTGAGTTATGAATAAAGATGAGTGGACTATTAATGAATTCTCTAAATAAGCATGCTACCCTCATGATCATACATATTTCTTATGACTTATGAGTTTTTTCCAACTAATGATTTGACCCACTAAGTTTGAAGTCTATCCTTGCATGTTATATAATGATAAGTAGGGCATATAAGAAAGGTTTAAGTTGATCTTTTGTCAAAGTTGTACGCATGTTAATGATGCCCTAAATGATATTTATTATAGTCCTCAAAATGAAAAGACAATTCTCATTTGGTGGTTCCTTAAGTTTCGAGCTATTCTTTGGATTGCTACTTATAATTCTAAGTTTCACTACTTGTATGAGGTTATGTCCAAAAGAACTTCATGGGATGACTTAGCACCTTATGAGGCAATGAGGTGACATTTAATAAGGGAACCCTAGCAGCAACACTTTCCCCATTAACTATCTACGACCATAGGAGTCCTTGTAAGCTATGCTAGTGGATCCAAATAGGCCAATTATGATATATGATGATGCATGCTATGTGACGGAGTTCCACCTGTAAAGAGGACTCCCCATGCTAAAATAGGAGGGTTATGTTGTATTTCATGCAATAACCACATGGTCTTAAATGTCTATTCCATCACATGTATTTCATTTGCGCATTACTTTCATTCATATTGATCTTTATTCCTTGAGCATGCTTAAGCTCATGTTAATGTTGCCTTTATTATTCCACGCATTAAAATATTTAACTTATGAATGATGACATTACAGTTTCATACTTGTATTACATCTCATATACTTTGTACACTCTGGAGGTACTAATGCATATTTGCCTACATGATGTCACCATATCAGGACCTGCGTTTTTCCTTCCCTGACTTGTGGCTAATTCTTCTGAGGCTCCAAGACTAGTTTTTTTGTGGTGAACCCTTAGTTTGTACTGCACCTATTTTTCTTTCATCTATGTATTTTTTGGACATGATATTTATTTTGCTTTTTAAATTGGAGAAAGTTACTTCCTATGTTAGAATTGAGAATCTTTTCTATTTGAGGGAAATTGACCGTTTACCGTTCCCTTTTACTCATATTCTAGATGATATATTTATGGATAATAATGTGTGTTTGACATGTTTATTTTTTGCTTAAATGATTTCCCATAGACCCTATCCCGTTATTTCTACAAAATGAATTGAGTTTATTCCTATAAATGCTTGATATGCTGATATAACTTGGGTGAGATGCCTACGGATGTCTCATTCACAGTGTCATGATTGGGTTCTATGCTTGGATCGTGACACTTAGCATATGTATGAAAGGTCAGAATCGCTCGATATGATCCCATACGCATAAGGGGAACGTTCAAATCTTAGTTTAGAAATTTTTTAGGTGTTACAGTTACAAGTGTGATGGTCCAATACTTGCACAGCCATCCCAAATTAGTTTCTTTGTAGGATGACTCTTACTGATAATTTATTTGATAGCCCATTGAATGTGTGATGATCCTTCAGGTGGACCATTAGATTCCTCTTTTTGATGATAATATTGGTTCCTATTGAAGATGTACCTGATGGCCCATTGGATAGATGTCACACCCTAAAGTCCCGTTAGGGGAGACTGACACCCATTGCCGATAAGACTCGGGAGAACCAACCTATATCTATGCACTTTGTATACATATTATAAGGAATTTCTATGTTTGGCATGCTTCTAAGAAGATAAACGGTAATAACAAAGGAAAAGGAGATGCGTATAGCTAGGCCGTTGGGGCCACGGTGTCTAAAGTACGAGACATGACCACACTTTAATATACATAGTCTACAAAGCCTCTAGTTAAGAGAAAGTATCCGCAAATGTTTGGGACAGGCCCCATCTGAATTAACTGTATAATGCAAACATATAAGCTCTAAACACACACAAAGCTCCGAAGCAACCTGGAGCTTGGTAACAGCAACTGGATGTCCTGGACCTTACTGGGGAGATCTACTAGCACCTGCACCTGCAGCATGAAATGCAGGTCCACCATAAGGGATGTCAGTACGAGATAATGTACTGAATATGTAAGGCATGAAATACCGCATATGAAGTAACAACTTCAAATTGAAACTATGCACTGGGGTGGGATAAGAGACCACCTTTAGATATACTTTGGGATCGCATTCTTTATGTTCTTTATATTGCTTTACCTTTACTGTATAATCTGTGCATATCATGTACTGTAAATGACCAACTGTTCAGTGGTAAACTGTATCGGGATCGTCCCTGGCTAGGTTCTTCCTTAATCCCTCGGGCTACCACCCGTGATAGGATCATCCCTGGCTAGGTGATGCTTCTACCCCTCGAGCTACCACCCATCAAAACTATATACTTTATCTTTCAATTACCTTTGAGATTATTCTTTTGGTGGTCATAATATTGGAGCAATAAGGTTTTATAGGCAGCATGTGACATGTAAATAATTATACAAGACATTATGGCAATGAAGAGAGTGTATTACGTAAATAATGAATACGTATGAAATGAAACAACTCATGAACTTTGTTTAGCAACATGAACTCATGTATTTGGTATCCACGTATGTATACAGATTTGAAGGTAACTACATATATGGAAGCATATGAACATGTTTAAAAGTGGAGGAAAGGTTGTTTTTCATGTTGGATTAGATAAATTCCCTTACTTACCAAGGAATCTATGTTTCATGCCAAGTGATACGAAATCAAGTAGCCTGACATACCTCGTTGTATGACCTATTTACTACCTTGGAGTGGCTGTGATTTCCCTCAAATATTTAGCTGTAGTATATTAAGCAATAAGACTAGTATTAGCAGCAATACAACATTTCTAGGCAGTCCAATATCACAAAAACAATCACCCGGACAGCAAGCTTTCAACTAATGACGCAAAGGTATTTCTTCAACCTTTTCACTTAGAAACGTACTTTCTAACAACCATTCTTATGTAAATATCATTTATATCTTATTTTTAGACCCTTAACAGTCCTAAGATAGCCCACAAAGCTCAACACATAACAATTCTTCACAACATACAAACAAGCGGCATAACGTTACATCCTTTCACCATACTTCGATGTCAACAATCCCAAACTTGTTTTAACTTTACCAAAATTGTATCCAATGTTTTTACACATAAAAATAGTCTTAAACTAGTCCAAAAATAGTCCCAAAATAGGTGAAAGTCATGGAACAAAATATTACAATTTTAAGCTCCCAAGTTTCTTTTAAGAGTGAAATTATGACGTTGTACGACAACTCATCTTTGTGGACTGTAAAAGTGGTGCAGCAGCTTAATTACGTGACCAACAACCTATATATTGTTAGAAAATAAGTCTTAGTTTATAATTCATCCAACCAATTAAGAGAAAATCCTCTTGAACAACAAGAAACATTCACAACAATACTTAGGACACATGCTGTCCAGAATTTCCAACATAACATAATAGCATATACTTCTTGTTTTTCATGAAGAAACCATACTAGCAATATCTATAACTTAAACCATGTCAATAACATCAAATTCTCTTCATAATACATCCCACAAACCATATAGAAGTCACTAAAATAAAAGGCAAGTGTGTAGCAACTTTTCGGACACATACTGTCCAGAATTTCCAGCAGATTTCCAGCATAACATACTATCATATACTTCTTGTTTTTCATGAAGAAATCATACTAAATACACAACTGTAATCGCTTACCTTTGCCTTATAGATTTTGGATTCCCTTTAAAGTTCTTAGAGAATTGTGCTTGCAGCTTGGTGAAGTGAATTAGAGAGAAGACAAAAGACTTTAAGAAAGCTGAAACTTTATTTCCTAGTGGAATGAATTAGTGCTGCACTTGATCCATTTTTAAAGATCAATTTGGCCAACTTTATATTCCACTTTAGACCTGATAATGAGACCCATTAATAGTCTATTAATTTAGCATCTTATCCTCCAAAAATGGGCTTAATTGGGTCTCAAATATGATGGACCTTGGCTGCCAATTTCTAGCTTTGTTCTTAGTTGATTTTGGGCCAAAACGGCCAAGTGATTTGTCGTGTACTTAGGACATTTTTAAATTCTTCTTGGAATAAAAATAAGGTCCATTTATGATACTAAAGCATGGGCCAAAATTATACCCTTGACACAGAATTTATTCATAGTCGACTTGAACAAATTCTGTGTCGAGCCTCGTCTCCATTTAGCTATCAATTTTAAGCTAAAAAAGTAGATGACTCACCTACTAAATTATTAAGTCATACAATAACATCAATTCTTTACTTAGTTTAGGGATGATATATCCTCAATTTAACACCAACACATATATACCCTCGACCCTCTTAAGCATTTAGACTCACATATCGCCCATTAACACAAGATTCACGCACTTTCAAGAATTGATGCTAATTTGACTAAACCATAACATGATTCATTTACATAGTATTAGTACATGTAAAATATGGGGTGTTACATCCTTCCCTCTTTAGGAATATTCTTCCTCGAATGTTAGCATAATTGGGTAGCTTAACGAAGTATAAACCTTTATTTAAATAAACCTTGAACAACACACTAATTATTCAATCACACGTACCTATTAGTGTTCCAATCTGTATGTTGGGTATCCTCTTTAGCTTCAAACAAATGAGGGTATTTTGATTTCATCACGTCCTCGGCCTCCCAAGTCATCTCCTCTGCTTGTTGATTTCTCCAAAGTACCTTCACTGAAGCTATTTATTTATTCCTCAACTTCCTAAACAGATGATCCAGAATAGCAACAAGTTCCTCTTCATAGGTGAGATCTTTTGTAGCTTGTGCATCCTCACTAGGAGTGATACGGGATGGGTCACCTATGCACTTCTGAAGCATTGATACATGGAAAACTGGATGAACAATTGAAAGCTCTTGGGGTAGCTCCAGCTAATATGCAACCTGCCCAATTTTATTAGTGATTTTATATGGCCCTATGTAATGTGGGCTTAGTTTTCCTTTCTTACCAAACCTCATAACCCCTTTCATTTGAGAAACCTTTAAAAATACCCAATCTCCTACTGAAAATTCTAGCCCTCTCCTCCTAGCATCCGCATATGATTTGTGATGACTTTGGATTATTTCTTGTCACTGTTATATTACCTAAACTTTTTCCATGGCTTGGTGCACTAGATCTAGCCGAAGCAAGGTAGTTTCTCCCACTTCAAACCATCCAATTGGCGACTAACACTTCCTTCCATACAAAGCTTCATAAGGTACCATCTTGATATTTGAATGGTAGCTATTATTATAGGAAAAATCAATAAGTGGCAAATGGTCCACCTAACTACCTTTAAAATCCAATGCACAAGCTCGCAACATATCTTCAAGTGTCTAACTGGTGTGTTCTGCTTGACCATCTGTTTGAGGGTGGAAAGTTGTACTCAAATTAACTTGTGTACCTAAACTCCTTTGGAAAGACTTCCAAAACCTCGTAGTGAATTGAGTTCCTCGGTCAGATATAATGGAGATTGGGACTCCATATAGCCTAACTATCTCTTTGAGGTACAGCTTGGCATACTCCTCTGCTATATAATCACTCCTGACAGGTAAGAAGTGTGCTGACTTTGTGAGTCTATCAACTATTACCTATATGGAGTCAAACTTCTGAAATGAGCGAGGAAAACTGATAGCAAAATCCATGTTAATCATATCCCACTTCCAGGTTGGAAGTTCTATACACTGCATATAACCTCCTAGCTTTTAATGTTCTACCTTCACTTGCTGGCAATTTGGACATTGAGCCACAAATTCTGTAAGGTCCTTTTTCATGCCTCCCCACCAAAATACTCCCTTTAGGTCATGGTACATCTTAGTCGATCCTGGATGGATGGAATATCAAGAATGGTGGGCTTCTTCCATTATCTTTTTTCTTAACCCATCAATATCACACACACATAATCTGTTTTGGCAGTAAAGAACTCCATTTTGTGTAAGGTCAAAGTCCTTTATCGTATCTTGACTTACCTTTTACTTAAGTTGTCGTAGAACAGGATCCTAGAACTATTTTTCTTTCACCTCTGTTACTAATGAAGACGTCGCTACATTATGTACAATAACCCCTTCCTTTGGAGTTCCATGAAGGCGAACTCCCAAAATAGCTAGTTGTCATAGATGCTTAGCCACTCCCTGACTCACCATGGCCTGATCACCAGTAGTCATGATTGTCTTATGACTTAAAGCATCGGCTACCATATTTGCCTTTCCTGGATGGTATAGCATATCAACATCATAATCCTTTATTAGCTCTAGCCATCTCTGCTGTCTTAAATTTAGATCCTTCTAATTTAAAATGTATTGTAGGCTCTTATGATCAGTATATATATCAACATCAACCCCATACAAATAGTGGCGCCATATTTTTAAAGCAAATACAATCGCTGCTAGCTTAAGATCATGAGTTGGGTAATTCTTCTCATGTGGTCGTAGCTGTCTAGATGCATAAGCAATTACCCTACCATGTCATGTCAGCACACACCCTAAGCCAACTCCTGAAGCATGACAATACACTGCATACGCCTCAGTGCCTTATGGAAGTACTAGCACAGGTGCAGAAGTAAGCTTATTTTTCAGTTCCTGGAAGCTCCTTTCACATGCATCATTCCATTGGAACTTGGTTGCCTTATGTGTCAGCTT
>JAOTQR010032137.1:0-16080 GCA_025774065.1 Solanum ossicruentum | reverse complement strand
ACCCCATGCCTTGGGTAATTGCCTTGCCTATAGGTGGGATCTAACATGCGCCATCATGACCGGGATCGAGTCATAACAAGGTGGTATCAGAGCTTAAGGTTCACTGATCTCATCTGTACAGAGCTGCTATCTAGTAGTCCTGTGGATGGGTGTGGAGACGTCTGTGACTTATCTTCAAAAGGCTACAGGATGCTTAGGGAACTTCTAATGTTATTGATTCTGGTTGTGTGATATTGCTAATAGTTCTTTGATTTCCTGAACCCTGATTTGATTTGCCCTTTCACACGTGTGCTGCATAGTGGGCAGACGCTGGGCAAGGTAGTTTTTACATCGTCAACCCCAGATAGGGAGCAGCCCTCAGAAGCTGTTGAGTAGAGACTGGATGCACTTGAGTTTTGATAGCTAGATAGGAAGGCTATAGGTATTCAGATTATGGGAGCCCCCAAGATATCTTTTGTGTATGGAACTGTGTATGCAACTGTGAGATATATTGTTGAGGTTTGGACTCTGTAACACCGATACATGTTCGTTAGCTACTGTTTAGAGGTTGTGTGGGTTGTGAATATCAAATATTATTATTGATAATAATAATAATATAATAATATCAAGACTTTAGCCATATTAAGAGTCGGGTTTCGTGGTGGTTTCGTGAGTTCTACGGTGATTTTGTTATTTAGATAGTGAGCGGGTGTACCTTCTAGGCTTATGGGGTCCAATAGGCATACAGGCATAGGTATTAGGGCCTTACACCTGCATACAACACTATGTTTCAGTTGTTGAGTTAGGAGTTTGCAGGCGGTTCAGGAGACATAAATGAGCCTCAACAACTATGGGTATTCTGCAGTCTCTTTCTAATTTTTTGCAGCCGTCTTTTGTATTCAGACACTGGCCTTGTATATGTAGTGGGGTTTGTATGTGTAGATTGTTATTCTGGTTATGTATGTATGTATATTTTATTTTGAGTCTATAGTAATTCACTAGTAGTAGTAGTAGTAGTTGTTGTGAATTGTCAAAATTATTTCTCTAGTTCTTTCTACCTTGGTTCTATATTTCCTCTAAAATCTTCTCTCATTCCTCTCATGCCATGTATGGTATATTGTAGCTACAAAGGCAATGCCCAAAGTGGTGTATATGGGATTTCTTCGCAAGACCCTTTGACTCATCCATATAATTTCAGCTTCCCAATTGCCAATTGATCTTTGTTCACCAATCCATATGTTTATCATGTTCCATATAAATCGAGTGTATGGGCATTGGAAGAAGAGATGATCCATTGCTTCTTCCGTATTAGTATTGCATAGTACACATTCCTTTGCCACATGTATTCCCCATTGTTCCAATCTATTCACGGTTGTAGGTCTCCTTTGTATAACTAGCCACATAATAATTGGTCTTTTGGTACTAATCCCCTCAACAATACTAGTTGCTTCCATTGAACTTTTGGCTATAGAGGTTGGATTGCTCGATAAACCTTATTGACGCTGAATTTACCCCAACTTCATAAGCATTTAAATCAGAATGCATATTTAACAACATCTTCCTAGCATCAAAATTTTCTTTACCACCCAACTTGCTTGTTTGGGTGTATCAGTCCCTCTTACTTGATCTCGTTTTATGTAGAAAGTGTAGACCCATATCACCCAAACCCTATCTTTCTTCTGCATTAGTGCCCATAAAAGTTTAGTAATTACAACTTTATTCCACATGATCGAGTCAAGTATGTCTAGCACTACTGTAGATATTGTTTCACACAGTTTATTCCATGCTACAAGGGCCTTTTGACTTATCTCGCTCGATCTTTTTTCATAAGAAGCTCCGACATATGGATTGGATTGTTTTATGGACTTTCTTGGGTAGCATGAAGACTTGTGCCCAATAAATTTGTATTTCAAATAATACACTCTTAATGAGTTGGTGTTCCAATGTAGGATAAAAATCTAGTTATCCAATACTTGATTTGCGATACTATTTTAGCAATTAGAGGAATATATTGGTTTACACTCAATTTTCTTGATGAGAGTGGTAATCAAAGGTATTTGAATGGAATTTCTCCATAAGTGAAGTGCATTTCTTGAATGATCTGTTCTTTAAATTCATTTGTCACACCTGCCATATACATTGAGCTTTTCTCCACATTTGCTTTGAGGCCATATACCTCAGAGAAGTGATTAAATTTTGTCAGCCCTACAACATAGTAATAGGTCGTCTGCAAAGCAAATATGAGTGATATGGATCTTGCCGCACCTTGGATGGAAGTTAATGTTGGGGTCAAATGGCAACTGCTTCATAGATTTGTTCATGTATTCCATCACTAGGACAAAAAGATAAGTTGACATAGGATCACCTTGCATAAGTCCTTTCCTCACCTTGAACTTTGGAGTTAGATTACCATTGATTAGGATTGAGTATTGAGTAGTAGTGACACATTCCATAACCAAATTCACAAGTCTAGTAGGTATGTCAAAATCTAGTAGTATCATTTTCAAAACGCTTCATTCAACTGAATCATATGCTTTGCGAAGGCATATATGTTTAGTCTATTAATGTCCTATTATGTACTAGAATATTGAGTTGATGAAGTGAGGGGTTATTCTTCTAAGAATCCATTATAGATTGTTATACTAATTCCCGGTTGCACACTCGCCTGATATTATATTCTAGTTATGGGGTTATTCTTCTAAGAATCCATTATAGATTGTTATACTAATTCCCAGTTGCACACTGGCCTGATATTATATTTCTAATTAACTAGAGCAACCAAAATTGTTGTCTGATACTGAGCATGCTTAGGACTGTCGTATTCACTATTTATTATGAGTTTGGGGTTAGGATTCTTATGTACTTTGGATGGGAGTCTTCGGTTCAGTCATCATTCTTACTTTCACGGATGAAAGTTCTATTAGTGGGGGTTGTTGTAATGACCCTCCGAGTCATTTCGGTGATCCTATGAATATTTTATTAGTTTAAACATTTCCATAGTGACTGTGGATTATTTATGACTTATTGGAACTAATCATTCGGTCGTTGGGTGAATTGATTGACAATTATATAACGTTTCGAGTTGAACGAGAGATTGTAATATGTAAAATGAATTTTCAGGTAAAATGCTAGTAAATGACCTTGGATTAGAATTCTGATGGTTACATTAGCTCCGGAACGGCAAATTTAGGCTAGGAGCACGTTTGGTACAATTTTATCAAGTTTTGCAAATTTAACCTACGGAACAGGCTAATAATTGACTTTAGTCAACGCCGTTGGTAACCGTGTATCAAATGGGAATTCTGATTACACCATTAGATCTGGAACGTCGAGTTTGGTCTAGGGGGACTTTTCGTTCGATTCTCGGGGCTTCCTAGTGTATTTTGGTCCCTTGGGTACATTTTGATATTGGGAAATAGGACCCATTTTGGTCTAAAATGACCACTGTTGGGAATTTGGACTACACCTTTGAGTATGGAATGTCATTTCCGATCAGATTTCATATATGAATTATATTTTTATGACTTCGAATGAGGTTGGAGCATCAAAATTAAGTTTGAATAGCTATTGAAAATTAATTAGCGGCGGTGACTGTCCCAACCAGGATTTGCCACGTGGCAAAGGCGGTGAAGAATTCATATATATCCATATTTTGTTTACAGAATTTGCAAAAAGATGAAGCAAACTTTGAATTTTGATTCTCTCTCATTTTTTATCCGATTTGGGTGATTCAAAAGGCTGACTTGTGTATTTTTTCGAAAGGAACACCACGGGAGCTTTTAAAACTGACTATTGCACATTTTCAGAGGTAAAAATTGATGTTTTCCTGCTGTATATTAAGTGTAATTTTTGAAAACTTTGACATGTGATTTCTTATCCATTTTGAATCAGATTTTGGTAAAATTTGGGTCTATTCTGTGAGGTTTTGCATGACACACATCGTAGTGATGTTAGAACTAATTGATAGAGCTCCTTTTAGTGTGAAAATGATGTTATAACTGCTATTTATGTTGCAATTCTTCGGAAAACTTCGCGTTGAGTTTTTTTGGTTGTTTCTTATTCCTAATTTAACGAAATTTGGGACTAAGTTGTACTAATTTTTGAGAACTATAAGATTATGTTGATTAGACTATATTTTAAAGAAATTTGGCCGAGAAGCTACTGTACATATATGCTATTTTTTCGATAAGAAATGTTATTTGTTTTTGGGCTATTTCTGGTTATTTCGATCCTCATTTTCAGCTCAACTTTTAGCTATAGACTCGGGTGACATATTCATTTTATGGGGGTTGGTTTTGTATTTTGATCATGGCCCCACTTTCTCTATTTTAGTTGCAATTGATGTATTCTTCCTTGTTTCTCGAGATATTATAATCAAAATAGCCGTATTTGTGTTGTGATTCATATTTTAATAGGTGAACAACATTCAGAGGTGGTCAGATGTATTAAAACTCATGTGGACTGATTTGGAGTATGTGGATTCGCCTTTCAGGTAGACTAGGATTTCCTTAGCTCTAGACTGAGCTAAAATACATGAATATTGGGATCCTGTTTGTGGTTGAAAGTCATGATTAAGATATGTATATATAACGTGAACCTGATCGTTAGTTATATTTCCTGCTATGCATTTTAACACTATTGTCATGATTTGTTAACACTTGTCTTCCTAGATAGTCCTTGTACTTAGCATATGGGTTAACTAAAGTTATATTGGGATACTTTTTTTTTTGGACTGTACTAGTTGTGACCACTATAGTAGCTAATTTCTGGCACCGTAGAACTATGAAAGGCCTAGTAAAGACTGGATATAGGCTAATGCCCTGAGACAGGTATGTATTCTAGCTTAACTCCTATCTGTATGAATGTGTAGCCTAGTGCTACTGAGATATGCTGGATCTGAAGCTATTGTTGATTGTATACCGCATTGTGGATTGACTCTGGTATAGATATGATTGCAATGGGCCAATTTGTTTGGAATACATATGATACACTCTTACATTGGACTGATTCTGGTATAGATATGACTCTACTGGACTTTGTTGTTCTGGATACTTGTGGTATACCTATTGTTACATTTTGGGCCTGAGACCCCAGTGATTATATATTTAGGGCTAGGCCCCATTGGTTGATTTTTCCTAGGTTCAAAACCCATTACTCAAAGTACTTATGATTAACCGGAACATGGTGTACTTGGCTTTGGGTAGGCATGACCCTACATTAGTCTATGAGGCATATACTTTTATATACAATTGTTAGTCCTCGTGCATTTGTTTTCTTTATTTGAGGTTGGGGTTAGCGAGTGTTATCTGAGATACTATGATATATGATCGTATGGATTGGACTGTGTGGTATATATATAATGTGAATGTCGTCGCCCATGTTCACTCTGGGAATGATATGACTTTGGTGTTCCGCATCCGACAGATTGGTTGAGTGAGGGACTGTTATGATATCTCGACCGTAGATAACGCTCCTTGTCACTATTCATGCTTCGATGGTCATGTTCGAGTGTTTGAGACCTAGGAGTCATGCCCCGTGGTCCGAGTTTGGTGACCACAACATGGGTACCGGGTGGCAGATGCCAATTTTAAAGTCCAAGCACCAGTTGACTATTCCTGGGTTCGAGGCCCAGTTGATTATTCTTTGGTTCGAGGCCTTATTAATTATGTTAGGGGGATTCTTTCTCCCGTGGAGGATACATCCCACTGTTATCTATATTATCAGACCATCTGGACCTGGCTGATTGCCTCGATCGGAGGCCATGTTGGGAAAGGGGTTCGAGGCCTCATTTGATATTGTAGGGTTTCAAGGCCCTGTGTGATACTGATTACTGGATAGGTCAAGATCCACGTTGATTTCCTGTGGATCCCCATACCTATACACACCCTAATTGTGCGTGGGTGTACCCTTTGGACTTTTGGGGGCTCAGGGGGCGTCCACGCTTAGACATTAGGGCCTTACACCCACGTACAGTTGACCCTTGGATCATGTGATATTGGGAGTTAGGTTTCATGGTGGTTTTATGAGCTCTGTGGTGATTCTATCAGTTAGATTGTGCGAGGGTGTACCTTTTAGGCTTTTGGGGGCCCAATCGGCATATAAACATAGATATTAGGTCCTTACACCTGCGTATAACATTATGTCTCAGTCCGATGTCAATTTTGATTTGGGCCTACTCGTGTTTTGCCAGTTAGTATCATTGCACACCACTTGGGTTGATTCAGTTGGGTTTCGGTGATTATCCTTACCTATTTACCCCTTGATCAGAGTTCTGATTTGCTACATTTACTGCAGTTCTCTATATTTGAGCCTTCTATATTCATAGTACTTCACTCAATCAGCCAATGATGCCTACTAGGTGCATGTTACCAGTACTCACCCCTACATTTTTGCATCTTCCCATGGTGCAAGTCTAGGTACTAGCCACAGTCGTTGAGTTAGGGGTTTGCAGGCAATTCAGGAGACATTGGTGAGCATTAGCAACTCTGGATATTTTGCAGTCTCCTTCTGTTTTGATGATTGTCTTTCGTATTCAGACACTAGCCTTGTATTTGTAGTGGGATTTGTATGCGTGGATTTTTATTCTAGTTATGTTTGTATATATGTATATTTTATTTGAGTCTATAGTAGCTCTGTACAATTGACTTCCAGATTCTGGGTAGGTTTTATTTTTTTGTATTATTGTGGTTACTGTTGTTTGCCTAGAGAGCTCGAATAGGTACCTTGTGGCTTGGGATATTGGCTTGCCTGTAGGTAGGATCTAACAGGCGCCATCATGACCGGGACTGGGTCGTGACAGGGTGGTATCAGAGCTTAAGGTTTACTAGTCTCATCTATACAAAGCTACTGTGTAGTAAAGTCCTGTGGATGGGTGCAGAGACGTCTGTGACTTATCTGCTAAAAATTATGGGATGTTTAGGGAACTTTTGGTATTATTGATTCTGGTCTGTGATATCGCCAATAGTTCTTTGACTTCCTGAAACCTGATTTGATTCACCCTTTCGCGTGTGTGCTGCATAGAGGGCAGGCTCTGGGCAAGGTAGTGTTGCATCGTCAATCCCAGGTAAGGACCATTCCCGAAAAGTAGTTGAGCAGAGATAGGATGCCCTTAAGTGTTGATAGCTGGATAGGAAGTCCATATGCATTGAGATTATGGGAGCCCAAGAGATATGCTTTGCACTTCGAGTATTTGTCTGGCGGTGAATGTGTATGGACTATGGGATAGGTTGTAAGAGTTGGACTCTGTAACACTGATACCTATGCATAAGCTATTGTTTAAAGGTTGTGTAAGTTGTGAATATTTCTGATAAAGAGTATATAGGTGGGAGAGGATATGTCTGAGGAATATCAAGCATTGTGCTCTTTGTATATTTGTATTCGATTAGTTGACCGTTGGTTTGACTCGTTAGGTTTCCTAATGCAAATAAGTATGCTATACCAGATGGTATTCTGAGTAACTATCACTTGTGTTATGAGTGTACCTTGCTGGAGGGGAGGGCTAACTGTTAGTTAAAACCCTGTGATTTATACATATGATCCTTTTGTTGCTTTACTACTAAAGTGGGTAGTCTAATACGAGAATTACATAGTATCTAAGGGGATAGTTGCCAGTTATACCCCTGGCTACAACTTGTGCCCTCTATGGTTTGGGTCCTATTGTGATGATTATATTGATATCAGTTCTCCTGGTTCTTTAGTGACTAGATTGTGAGATGAATGCTATGCCTAGGGGCTTATTGGGTTGTCTATTATTGGACGGACATTTTTGCATTATCAATTGAGCTTTCGGCCACTCTACCCCGGAGACTTGCTGTAATTGTCAGTTGGCTGGGGTTGTATTGTCCGGATTCCTGGCAATGCTTGCCAGTGGGGATGTTGATCATTTTTCTGGGTTGAATTGTATTTGAGTTATGGTTTTACATGGTTAGTTGTATTGCTTACCTTATTGCCTACTTCAATATGGGTTCTGAACTTCTTTTATCCTAGATCAGATACTGAGGTAGTAGAAGGTCTCTTTTATTAGTGGGGGATCGGGTGTAGTGATGCTTCAGGATGGTGATGTGATAATTGAGATTTCTTTGGTATAGCCATTTCTCATAGCTGTGAGTTTCCAGGTATGTTTTTTGCAAATTTGTCAGATTACCGCTAGACAGCGATGTTGTGTTGTTGTAAAGATTAAACTATTGTTAATTGAAACCAGGGTGGAGGATATATCAAAAAATTATATCTGGACCCAGTATGGCTATTACTAGGTTCTAGTTATATTGTTGGGTTGAGTAATGCCCCTACTGTGTGTAGGGATCTGATGACTTATGTATATCAGCCACATTGTATGGTAGACCTATTGAGGCCCCTACTTGTTGGGGTTTGATTTGTTACGTACGATATTATTGTGGTTGAGCAGTTAGGTGGTGAAACAACTGGATCTTATGTAGTCAGGACGATATGTGTCAAGATGGACTAGATTAGGGAGGTCGGCTATGAGCTATATAACATTGATTTGCTGTAATTTTGATCAAATGATTTTGGGGTTGGAAAGTATGTGATTAGTATTGTTTTATCTTCCTTACTCGTGGTACTTCACTAGCAACTGAATGATAATATTTGATTTGGCACTGTGATGGAAAATGTGATGTTTACCTGTCTACGAAGGAATATATAAGGTGTCTGTCGATGTTTAGTATATTGTGTATTTGATGTGTTTCAGGATATGTGATGGTTATGAGGGTACAAGTGATTGGTATGTGGATCATCAGTTGCGTTGTGGATACCTATTATCATTTTGAAGCTACTAATGATCGTTACGCCAATAAGCTGTTATATCGGGATGATGAGTTGGCTACTTATCACACTTATGATTACTAGTATTACTGTGATTGACTGACTAAACAACAAGAGAAAAGGGCTAGGTCCTTGTGGTGGAATATGATTATCTTAGCTATTGCATGTAACGGAGTTAGTGTTAGTGAGTCGGGAAGCCACCTGGGGTTAAGCTATAAAGCTTGCTTGCATAGGGGAAACAGGAAACAAGGTAAAGTCTGGATAGGTGGAATATGGCTACAGTCGAGGATAATTGTGATTGCTTGGGTACCAGCTATTATGCTGAAGGCACGTATATTTATTCTATTAATGTCCTGTTATGTGTTAGCAGATTGAGTTGATGGGCTGAGGGGTTGTTCTATAAGAATCTCTTATAGATTGTTATATTGATTCCCGATTGTACACTAGTCGATTATTATATTTATGATTAACTGGATCAACCAGAATTGTTGTCTGATGCTGAGCATGCTTAGGACTGTCGTATTCACTATTTATTGTGAGTTTGGGGTAAGGATTCTTATGTGCTACGGATAGGAGTCTTCGGGTTCATCATCATTCTTACTTCCATGGACGAAAGTTCTATTAGTGGGAGATGTTGTAATAACCTCTAGGTCATTTTGATGATCCTATGAATATTTTATTAGTTTGAGCATTTGTGTAGCGATCATGGATTATTTATGACTTATTGGCACTGATTGTTTGGTCGTTGGGTGAATCGTTTGACAATTATAGAATTTTTTGAGTTGAATGAGACATTGTAACCGTAAAATGAATTTTTCGGTAAAGTACTAGTAAATGACCTCGGATTAGAATTCTGATATTGCATTAGCTCCGAGATGAAAATTTTAGGCTTGGAGCATGTTTGTTGCAATTATATCGAGTTTTCCAAAATTTAGCTGGCGAAACATGCTAATAATAGACTTTAGTCAACATCCTTGGTAACCATGAGGCAAATGGGAATTTTGACCACACTGTTAGATCTAGAATGTCGAGTTTAGTCTAGGAGGACTTTTCGTTCGATTCCCACGGCTTATCGATGTATTTTGGTCCCTTCAAACTTCAATATTAGGAAATGGGATCCATTTTGGTATAAAATGACCTCCGATGGGATATTTGACTACAATGTTGAGTCAAAAATGTTATTTCCGATAAAATTTTATATATGAATTGTATTTTTGTGACTTCGGATGAAGTCGGAGCATTGAAAATAAGTTTAAACAGTTTGCTGAAAATTAAAAGGCGATACCGACGTGGCCCAACTAGTAGTTGCCACATGGCAGAGGCGGTGCAAAATTCATATATATCCATATTTTGTTTCCAGAATTTGCAAAAACATGAAGCAAACTTTGAATTTCGATTTCTCTCTTATTTTTTATATGATTTGGGCGATTCAAAAGGCGAACTTGTGTATTTTTTCGAGAGGAACACCATAGGGGCTTTGAAAATTGATTTTGGCATGTCATTTGAGGTAAAAATTGATGTTTTCCTTCTGTATATTGAGTGTAATGTTTTGAAAACTTTAACATGTGATTTCTAATCCATTTTGAATCAGATTTTGGTAAAATTAGGGTCTATTCTGTGAGTTTTTGCATGGCGCACATTGTAGAGATGTTAGGACTAGTTGATAGAGCTCTGTTTGGTGTGAAAATGATGTTATAGCTGTTGTTTATGTTGCAATCCTTTTGAAAACTTTGAGTTGAGGTATCTCAGTTGTTGTTTATTGGAATTTAACAAAATTTGGGTCTAAGTTGTACTACTTCTCGAGACCTACATCGTGGAATATTCAGATTCTAGTAATTTTACTATAATTTCAGCAATTTGGCCGAGAAGTTGTTGTACATAGATGTTATTGTTTTCGATAAGAAATGTTATTTGTTTTTGGGTTGGTTCTGATTATTCTAAGCCTCATTTTAAGCTCAATTTTTAGCTGTAGACTCGGGGTGACGTAAGGGTCATTTTACGAGGGTTGGTTTGGTATTTCGAACATCGGCCCCACTTTCTCTGTTTTAGTCGTAATTGACCTATTCTTCCTTGTTCTCGAGATATTATAGTCAAAATAGCCGTATTTGTGTTTTGATTCATATTTAACAATTGAGCAGCATTTGGAGGTGGTCAGACAAGGTAAAACTCATATGGACTGATCTGAAGCATGTGAATTCACATTTCAGGTAGGCTAGGCTTTCTTTACCTCTAGACTGAACTGAAATACATGTATATTAGGAGCTTATTTGTGGTTGGAAGTTCTGATTAAGATATGTTTATATATCATGAAGTTGATTATTAGTTATATTTTTTGTTATGCATTTTAACACGGTTGTCATGATTTGTTAACACCTATCTTCCTGGATAGTCGTAGTACTTAGCATATGGGGTAACTACATTTATTTTAGGATAATTGTGGTTGTTCTAGACTATACTAGCTTTGACCATTGTAGTAGCTGAGTTCTGGAACTGTAGAACTATGAAAGGCCTAGTAAAGGCTGGAAATGGGTTAATACCCTGAGACAGGTATGTATTCTGGCTTAACTCCTATTTGTATGAATGTGTAGTCTGATGCTACTGAGATATGTTGGTTGTGAAGTAGTTGTTCATTATATATTGCACTGTGGATTGACTCTAGCATAGATATAATTCCAATGGGCCACTTTGTTTGGTATACCAGTGCTACATGATGTGCTATCAAAATACAACACATTTGATGCCTAAAACAAAGGATTTTGTGAGTTCTTAAAGCGACTTTTTATAGCTTTTATGTGTTTTTGTTTTGATATTGCAGAAAAGTTAAGTTGGCATGATTTGGAAGAAAAGTTGTAGATTTTGCTGAAGCATGGAACATACGAGTCGTATCCCAAGCTACGAGTCGTAGGATGTGTCGTAGCATGAAAAGAGACCAAAAGTTCAAAAATCTGCCAAGTAAGGGTCACTCCTACGAGGACACCCTACGAGTTATATGTCATATGATGACTCATATAGGTGGGATCGTAGCAATAATCAAAGAGCAAAATGCTGGACCAAGAAGCTGAAGACTAAGGCTATGAGAATAGCATACGAGTCATAGTGCAAGCTACAACTCGTACCGATAGGTCGTCTAGCAAGGGCCAAAATGTCAAGACCCTGATACAAGACCCTAACTATGACTCGTAGCCAGCCCTACGAATCATATCTGTGAGACGTCCCAGATTCCAGCTATCTTTTCTGTATTTTTTTAGGGTTATAACTTGAACACTATAAATAGTTGAAGTAGGGTTTCATTTTAAGAGAGTTGACACTTGTGAATTTTTTTAGTCTTGTTCTTGAGATCTAAAATATTCTCTCAAGAATATTTTTAGGGTTCCAATATTAGATTAGTATTTTCTCTTTGAAAACCCATTTTTGGGGAATTGCAAATCTTGTGCTACACACTGGAATTTATCAAGCTTTTAGGTTTTCAATTTAAGTGTCTTTACTTTCATTGGAGTAGGTAAAATTCTCAACTATGCATTTTACTTGAAATTTTGTTTGTTTTATCTTAGACATGAGTAGCTAAGCACCCACAACTTGGGGTTGTGGGAACCATGGGTAGTTGACATGAAATAACCTAGCTATTGTGCAGTTCTATGATTTGGGTTTTGCATGTATTGTCTATTTTCCTTCATTATTAACGTTGTTTGATAGTGGTCAACACCAAATCCTGCCTACTATCACAATCCCGACAAAGGTAGTGACGAATAGGAAAAAGAAAGCAGATGACAGGATTCGATTGATGTGTTCCTATCTAGTCGACCAAACCTGACCAAAGGGAGGTTGACTGGGACAATAGGTAATGGTTAGTTGGCACGCCATGGTAACCGACCAAGTGCCATGGTAAAATTCAACCTTCACCTTCACAAGAGGAATAGAAGCACCTAAGTTACTATCCTGCATGCGGTTCACCAATTGTAGTTATGTTATCTAGGGAATTTGAGTCAACGAACCATGGAGATCACAATTTCCAAGTTGTTCCCAAATCTGAGTGTTTTCTCGCTTTTTAATTAGTATTTATTTTATCTTTGCTATTAAATGACAACACCCCCCCCCCTTCTAGAGATTGTAGTTATAGATATTAGAAATGATTAGTGGTGAATTCTCGTTGTCAAGCCTGTATTCCCTGTGGATTCGACCCTAAACTTGGTTAGGTTAATTATTGATAGTGATCGCTTTCTTCTTGGAGTGTGACCATCAAATCAAAATATGGCGCCATTGCCAGGGAATACGGCTAGGTTTTGACTTGAGTTCACTATTAATTAATTCTAGTGTTGATTTCTAGAATCTTGTGTATTTTACTTTTGTTGTTGTTTTTGTTGTTTGAATTTAGTTGCGGGGCGTGCTAGGTTGTATGCCCAACACAAGGAGTCAAGGTGAACCCTTAGCTCTGATTAATTTGGAGATCCATTGACTTTTCAGGAGAATGGCACAAGTGAACGAAGATCTTGTGGTTGAGGAGGGATAAATTTGAATGAGAAGGATATAGGATGAGAGGAGAATCCACCAAGGGATAACAGACCTCAGCATAGGGATTTCAACGAAAATGCTTATGGTTGGAAGTAATACCGTTGAAGCCTATGGAAATGGATGCAACGGGCTCTATAGTACTGTCACCTATACCGGCAGATGCTAAGTTTGTGGTCTTAAGTGGATTTCTCCAAATGCTCCAAAATCATGGCTTATTCACAGGGCTACTGTCAGAGGATCCCCACCGTCATCTCTAAAATGTCGTCTTTGTGTGCAAAAGTGTCATGGGGATACAAAATATTTATATTGATGTTGTTCGATTGAGGTTGTTTCCATTGTAATTGACTAGCACTACAGCTAGCTAGTTGTCTGAGCTTCCTCCAGGTACCATCACAAGTTGGGCTAAGCTACAGAGAGTGTTCCTCGAAAGATATTTCCCAAGGTCAAAGAAATTGAAGCTTAAGGGCCAAATTAACAATTTTGAGCAATTGCCTGGAGACTCTCTTAGCACTACATGGGAGACGTTCACCAAATTCTTTAGAATGGTCCCCGATCCCAAGATTGTTAATGATGCTTTGATCGAGATCTTTTATACAGAACTTGATGATAATAGCAAAGCATGTTCCAACATGATCATGGGAGGTGTTTTTCTTGATCAACCATTTGAACTTGTTGCTAAAAGAATGGAACAAGTACTGAAGATCAACCAAGCATGGGGCTAAAGTGAGAGGGGTACAACGAAGAGTTCTTGTGCAGTTACCACGAATAATGAGCAAAAAAAGGTAAATGAAGAGATGGTAGAGCAACTTGCTCAACTCCATACAAGCATGGACTTGGTTTTAAAGCAAACCAAGCAAGTGTACAAGCGGTGCCACACCAACCCCCAAGGACACTAGTTTATGATTATCAATTCATTGATGAGGATGCATGTTTTGTGAGCAACCAAGCGGTGGGATTTTGGAATAACCCTCAAGGATCGAATTCGGATTATTAGAGGCAAGGTTTCGGGAATCAAGGTCGGAACTTCAGTCAAAAAGGGGCATACAGAGATAATAGGGGTGGATATTATAAAAGAGAAAGAGCACTAGATGCAGAATAGGGTAGAAAAGAAGGCTACAAGAATGGTCCTTATGTGCTACCTCATAACCGTCATGCAGGATCAAGTAGTTCTAGATTGAGGAAATTTTCGATAAGTTGTTAAATAGGGCGGATCACCATGATGAGACTTTGAAGGGGATGAAGACCGATATTTCAAGCATAAACCAAAAAATTGAGTCTTACTCCATAGCAATCAAGAAACTTGAACAAAAATTCGGATAAGTGTCTTCACAATTGAACCAACGCCAGAAGGGCACCTTACCAAGCAATACGGTTCAAAATCCTAAGAATGAAGGACATTACATGGCCATGATGACTCGGAGTGGTAAAAGAACTGTAGACTCTCCTATGTTGATTGTTGATGATAAAGTTGAGGAGAGAGTTGTTGATAGCAAGGTAGCGGGTGAGGAAGAAACTCCAAGGAGCATAGGAGTAGAGGACCAAGAGGTAAGAGAGCAAGAGAAGGTCAAATCAATTCCAAAACTGCCTCCTCCATTCCCACAATGGCTCAAGAAGAAGGAAGAAGATAGGAAGTTCAAGCAATTCTTGTCAATATTAAAACAACTATCCATCAACATCCCTCTCTTGGAAGCCTTGGAGAAAATGCTCGAATACGTCAAATATATGAAGGATTTAGTCACAAAGAAACACACTTTAAGCCAAGATCTCTCACAAGAGCTCCAACAATGTAGTGCAATCATGATTAAATGCCTAGTGCAAAAGCATGAAGATCTCGGTGTATTTACCATCCCTTGTACTATTGCTGACGTTGAATTTGCAAGGGCATTGTGTGACTTGGTAGCTAGCATCAACCTAATGCCTCTTCCTGTCTTCAAGAGACTTGGTCTTGGCACTCCTACCCCTACTAGAATGAGGTTGCTCATGGCTGATCTAACCATAAAAAAGCCTGAAGGAATCCTGTTGGTTGTGCTTGATAAAGTTGACAACTTCATTTTTTCAGCGGATTTCGTGATTCTCAACTGCGAGGTTGATTTTGAGGTACCCATTATTTTGGAAAGACCTTTTCTGGCCACTGGGAGAGTACTAGTGGATATGGATTCAGGTCAACTATGATTTAGGGTAAATGACACTGAGGTGGTGTTCGATATTCGCCAATCCATGAAACATCCGAATGAGTTCAAGAGCGAGGTGTGGGCCCTTGATAATTGTTGATGAAGGAAGATGACAAAGTCGAGCCACGATGTTAAATAAGGCGCTTCTTAGGAGGCAACCCAAGGTACGCTCCTTGCAATTCTTAACTTGTGTTCATACTTTGAGGACAAAGTATTCTATTGTTGGTAGGATGGTGGAAGTTATGGATTAAGGTGAAGTATGAATGGCGTCAGATCCATAACTTCCCCAATTTTTGATCCCAAGATTTTCTTGTCATGATTCTTTTTCCTTGTGGATATTTAAATTCTTGTTGAACCGGCATGTTTTAGGATGTGTAGGTAAATTGTGAATGCATAGTAATGTTATTTATTGGCATATATATAGTTCTTTAATGTTCTTTAAGTTTTGATATAAATTGGGTACCCTAAAAAATTTTAATTTTTTTTTTGGATTATGGTTAGTGAGGCACTTGTACATTTTGAGTGTTTGGCAATGATTGTTTTGATACTGTGAGGGTATGCTGAGGCTTGAAGCATGACCTGTGAGTCTATACTTGATTGTGAGTGCAATGCCATATGTGTTGTGAGCTTATTTTGATGC
>JAOTQR010032136.1:0-51686 GCA_025774065.1 Solanum ossicruentum | reverse complement strand
AGCTCTTCCTCAATAATACACACTTCCTCAGTTTGCCCTTAGATTCTTCTTCTCTATTTGGTTGATAATTCTTTACACATAAACAATTTTTTTAAATCTAACCAACAACTAAGCTGTATAAATGTATAAAAATGAAAGTGAAATTTTTCATCCATAATGAAATCTTATCTTATATGATAAGAAGAAAGATCGACTCATTGGAAGACAACGGAATTACCCATCAAAAAAAAGAACAGAAGTAAAAAAGGAAAATAAAATTGAACAAATAAGTGGAGAATAAATATATAACTTGGAAGAGAGCATCCTTAACTTAGGGTGACAATTTTAATTCATATAAGATAAAAAACTTATTTTATCCATATTTATTTTAATGGGTCAATCATATTTTCTAAATGTATAAATATAGGTTGATCTATTTAGAGTTCATACAAATATGATCAAAATGGATAAAATATGGATATCTATATTGACCCATAAATCCCCAACTCATAATACAAAATTCTTAATTGCTCTAACAAATTTTTGGATGCATGAATTTTTTTGATGGTTTTTAAAAAAATTTGGACCGGAGAGGGGGGGGGGGTAAAAACAAATTAATGATTGTTTATTTTTTATTGGGATGAGCATAAATATCAAAAAATTAAAATATTGAACCAAAACAAACTAATTCGATTTTTCAGTTCGATGTCGGGGTTGGGGGGAGAGGGGAGGGGAGCAACAAAAATCTTTTTTAATTTTTCAATTGGGGTGGACACAAACACTCAAAAAATCAAATCAAACCAAACTAATTCGTTCTTTTCAGTTTGGTGTAGTAGGGCCGGGGGGGGGTGCAAAAAATTTTTTTTATTGGGGCGGGCATAAATACCGAAAAATTGAACTAATTTGATTTTTCGGTTCAATGTCAGGGTGGGGAGGGGGTGGTATAAAAAATCTTTTTTTATCATTTATTGGGGCAGGCATAAATATCGAAAAATCAAAAAATTGGACCAAATCAAATTTATTCGATTTTTCAGTTCGGTGTCAGAGTGATGGGGAGGGGGCAAAAAATTTGTTTTATTTTTTATTGGTGTTGGTGGGGGGCAAAAAAATTTAACTTTTTAAATTATTTTTAATTGGGGTGGGCATAAATATCGAAAAATCGAAAAATCGAATCAAACCAAACTAATTCAATTTTTCTGTTCGGTGTCGGTGGGGTGGCAAAAATATTTAACTTCTTTTAAAAAATCTTGTATTGGGGCTGGCATAAATACCGAAAAATTGAAAAATCAAATCAAACTAAACTAATTCAACTTTTCAGTTCGGTGTCGGAGTGGGAGGGGGCAAAAAAATTTATTTTTTATTGGAGCGGGTATAAATACCAAAAAATCAAAAAATCGAACCAAATTAAAGTAATTCAATTTTTCGATTCGGTGCTCGTGCGGGGAAGGGGGGTAAAAAAAATTTAACTTTTCTTTTATTTGTTATTGGGCTGAGCATAAATACCACAAAATCGAAAAATCAAACTAAATCAATCTAATTCGATTTTTTGGTTCGGGTCGTGTTCTTTTTTCAAAAGTTCAGTTTTTCGATTTGGTATAGGGGTCTCAAAACTTTGGTACACCAAAGAACAAACTTCTATTAAAAAAATTGAAGAAAAAAATTATTATTTGGGAGTAGGGTTGGGGTGATTGGATTGAACATTAACAATCTAGCTTTGATTTAATCTTTTTTGGCTTCAAGAGAATAAAGTAGGTTGGAACTATTCTTATCCAAAACATATTTGACCAAATTCATATTTACCTATATTTTATATGGATGGATTGTGATCCAATCTATTTTGGCTCAATCCATGTTCAATCCAACCCACCCATTTACCACCTCTAGATCAACCTTTGCTATCTTTGATTAAAAATCTTAAACCAATTAAAAATCCTCTATCTTTGATATTTGCACAAACTTTTTCTTAATCATTTTTATTAAGACTTGTATCATAAAAGAAACAGTATGGACGAATAGTCTCATTTTGACAATATTGAGTTAACTAGTTGTGTGAATTTCATACCAAACAAAAGCGTGGAGAAAAAAAAACACACGGATTTTTACCCATCGAAAAATTTCATCAGATTCATAGTTTATAGGATCATTGAATTTATTTTACTAGTCTGATGGTATAATCACATGTTTACGAAATACGAATCACACCAAAATAGTCATAGTCTATAATTGCGAAAGTGAACCTCTACCACTAAAGAGACAAAGGCTGAGAGGACTAACCTGGGGTCCAACTGCTTCCAAATCAAGGCTTCGAATCCAACAACAGATAACATTAGATGTGTATGCGTATGTATGTCTATATATATTGTTGGGTTTTAAAGGTGTGAATGGAAATGAAGAGTTGTGACTCTTCTAAAGGATCATAGCTTTTTCTAAGAGCGGTGACTTTTCTAAAAGATTATGTCTTTTCCATACGGATGTGACTTTTCTAGTAAGACACAATAAGCACCCTTTGTTGGCTATAAATAAAAATGTCTTATCTCATTTTTTGAGATTACATTTCCTTCATCTGCATACATTTCTTTCAAATAAAAGTAGAGTTTTAGTATGATTTCGTTGCTGCCTTTTGAGTTTGCTGAAGTTATTGAAGTTTGAGGTACCGGTACTTGTTTAACAAGTATATCCATTTTATTTTGGGAGGAAATAATCCACAACCTCGGGTACAGTGAGGGGATTAAATTCCTTAAGTATACACAGTGAATTTTATGGACTCGGATACTTCATTTTTTTCATCTTTTTATTAATTCTGATTTACTGGTTTTTGAAAACTTGTTTAGAATCTTTGTGGTTATTGTTTTCACAAAGTTTTGTTCTACAAAAGTTTTGTTTACTATAACATAAAAGTTTAGTTTACTGCAAAAGTTTTTTTAACCAATGTTTTTGTTCTAAGTATTTTAGTAATACATAGAGAACAACAATCTTAAGGAATTTATTATTTTATTTTTTCCTTTCTGTATTTCTAGTTTTAAAATTTTTGAATCTTCTGAGAGTTGAGTATTTGTTTATTTGTGATAAAAAAATGACTAACTCAAATGAAGTGACTGTTGGAACGACGACTGCTACAATACAATCTACTGCATCTTCAAGTCGTTCAAATTCTGCTCCTACAATTTCACTGGCAAAAAAACCTGCAAAATTTTTGGTGTAGATTTCAAGAGTTGGCAACAGAAGATGTTCTTCTACTTGACTATCCTAAGTCTACAGAGATACATTAATGAGAATGTTCCTGTATTGGCTGAAAGAAAACCAGACGATGAAAAACTTTTGATGATTGAAGCTTGAAGGCATTCAGATTTTCTCTGTACTAATTACATTCTAAGTGGCTTGCAAGATGACTTGTACAATATGTATAGTAACATAAAGACTTCTAAGGAACTCTGAAATGCCTTGGAAAAGAAGTACAAAACTGAAGATGCTGGAATAAAGAAGTTTATTGTGGCAAAATTCCTGGACTACAAGATAGTAGACAGTAAAGCTATTGTTACCCAAGTTCAACAGTTGCAAGTTATAATTTATGCTCTTCTTGCATAAGGTATAATTTTATTTAATACCTGATTTAAATGTATTAAATTTATTCTTAATACTCATACAATCTTTAATGTAGGATTGGTTGTGAATGATGCTTTCCAAGTGGCAGCCATCATTGAGAAGTTACTCTCACTTTGGAAGGACTTCAAAAATTACTTGAAACACAAACGCAAGGAGATGACTTTGGAAGATCTTATTGTTCGTTTGAGAATTGAAAAAGATAATAAGGCGATAGAAAAGAGGTCACAAACAAGTTCAACAATAGTTGGGGGCAAATATTGTTGAAGAAGGACCAAATGTCAAAAGAGAAAGAAATTGTTTGGACCAAAAAGTAATCCACCTGAAAAGAAGTTCAAGGGTAACTGTCATAATTGTGGGAAGGCGGGATATAAAACTGTTGATTGCCCTTTTTCAAAGAAGCAAAAGAAAAAAAATCAAGACAATATGATTGAGAAGAATGAAAAAGTGGAGAACTTATGTGCCATGTTGACTAAATGCAACTTGGTATGAAACCCCAAGGAGTGGTGGCTTGATTCTGGAGACACTACACATATTTGTGCTGAAAAAGAAGCCTTTGAAACATATGCCCCTGCTGCACCTGATATGTCCATTTACATGAGAAATTCTTCCACAGCAAATATTGAAGGTTATGACAAAGTATGTTTAAAGATGACATCCGACAAGATGATGACTCTAAACAAAGTTTTTCATGTTCCAGAAATGAAGAAAAACTTAGTTTTTGCTGGTCTCTTGGTCAAGAATGGATTCAAATGTGTTTTTGTTTTTGATAAAGTTGTAATTAGTAAAAATGAAATATATGTAGGGAAAGACTACCTTACTGAAGGTCTTTTCAAACTGGATGTAATGACTGTTGAAAATAATAAAATTTAGGCTTCTTCTTATTTACTTGAGTCAAACAATCTATGACATTCACATTTAGGACATGTAAATTATAAAATTTGATTTAAGTATGTGTGGAATCTAAGTATGTTAAGTATCCTTATAAGTCTGTTGAAAGGAATTCAAATCCCTTAGACTTAATTCACACAGATATTTGTGACATGAAGTCAATACCTTCTCGTGGTAGAAAAAAGCATTTCATCACATTTATTGATGACTGTACACGATAATTCTATGTTTATTTACTTAGTAGTAAAGATGAGGCAATTGAAACATTCAAATAGCATAAAAGTGAAGTTGAAACACAAGTTAACAAAAAAATCAAAATAGTCAAGAGTGATAGGGGCAGAGAATATGAATCTCCTTTTAAGTAAATATGTTTGAAACATGGCATTATTCAACAAACAACAGTCTCTTACACACCACAATCTAATGGAATTGCAGATAGAAAAAATCGAACACTTAAAGAGATGATGAATGCCATGTTAATTAGTTCTGGTATGCCCCAGAACTTGTGGGGGGCGCTATTCTTACGGTTAATTGAATACTCTATAGAGTTCCCCATAGTAAAACACAATCTATTCCATATGAAAAATGGAAAGCCTATCCTTGAATACTAATAGGACCTAATACTGTTGATTGTGTATTCATAGGATATGCGTTGAATAGTAAAGCATAACGATTTCTGGTGCATCAATTAGAAAATCTTGACATTCATGTTAATATGGTAATTGAATTAGATAATGCTGAATGCTTTGAAATAATATATCTGTCTAAAAAAGAACATGAATCATCTAATGATGAAACTAAATGGCCTCGATAAGAAAAAAAGGAGAGTGATCATAATGAGGAAAATCTAAGGCGTAGTAAACGTCAAAAGACCTCTACTTCCTTTAGACCTGATTTTGTAACATTTTTGTTAGAAAATGAGCCTCGAACTTTCAAAGAAGCTATGACTTCTTCAGAAGCACACTATTGGAAAGAGGCAGTTAATAGTGATATTGAATCCATAATGAATAATCATGCATGGGAATTGGTTGATCTTCCTCCTGGAAATAAACCTCTAGGGTCTAAATGGATTTTCAAAAGGAAAATGAAAGATGATGGCACTATTGACAAATACAAAGCGAGTCTTGTTGTTAAAGGATTTAGACAACATGAAGGTCTTGAGTACTTTGATACATACTCACCAATAACAATAATTACGTCAATTCAAACGTTAATAGCATTAGCTGTGGTGTACGGTCTAGAAATTTATCAAATGGAAGTCAATATAGCCTTCTTAAATGGAGATTTGGATGAAGAAATCTATATGGAGCAACAAGAAAGGTTCATAGTTCCTGGAAATGAAAAGAAGGTATGCAGACTTGTTAAGTCTTTATATGGACTCAAACAAGTACCCAAACAATGACATGCAAAATTTGACTAAACAATGTTGTCAAATGGTTTCCAAATTAATGAGTGTGATAAATGTGTTTACATTAAAAAAACTCCAAAAAAATTGTCATTGTTTGCTTTTATGTGCATGATATGTTAATAATGAGTAAAGACATTGCTAACCTAAATGTTACTAAGCGTATGCTTGCTAGTAAGTTTGATATGAAATACTTAGGAGTTGCTGACTTGATATTAGGAATTAAGATTCACAAAACTCCTCAAGATCTGACATTATCTCAATCTCATTATATTAAAATGGTAGTAGAAAAATTCAAGTACCTAAACTATAAAGGTGCAAGAACTTCAATTGATCTGAACCTTGATCTGGCTAAGAATAAAGGTGAAAGTCAGTCTCAATTGGATTATGCTAGAGTATTGGGAAGTTTGATGTACATCATGAATTGTACACAACCAGACATTGCTTGTGCTCTAAGTAAATTGAGTCAGTACATGAGTAATCCCAATCAAACTCATTGAATGGTGATGAAACGAGTTTTGGGATATTTGGAACATACTCAAAACGTTGCTTTGCATTATAGCAAGTATCCAATAGTTGTTGAAGGATATAGTGATGCAAACTGGATTACTGGGTTAACTGAGACTAAGTCTACAAGTGGATATGTCTTTAGCATTGGTAGAGGAGCAATCTCTTGAAAATCGTCCAAAAACACATGTATAGCTCAATCTACAATGGAGGCTGAGTTCATCATCTTAGACAAAGCTGGTGAATAAGGTTAATGGCTTCAGAATTTCTTAGAAGATATTCCATTTGACCCTAATCAAGTAACAATAGGAAGAGTTGGGATCATTATGTATAATGGTAAGTTCCATCACATACGACGAAGACATAATACCGTTAGGCAACTATTCTCTGGTGGAATTATCACAATTGACTATGTTAAGTCAAAGGATAATATGTTGGATCCACTTACAAAAGACCTAACTAGAGAGGGAGTTGAGAGGTCATCAAAGAGAATGAGACTATGGCCAAGGACAAATCATTGTGGTGGTAACTCTACCTAGAAGACTGGAGATCCTAAGATCTAGGTTTAAGGAGATCAAAAAAAGTCATTGATGACGGTTCAGCATTGTCAAAACTATGATTAATGTCCATTCTCATGATAAGACAATGTTCAGGAACAAGGATAAGCTAATATGACCTTTTAATAGTTTTTAAGTTTGACATAGGGTATATCAAATAGTGTATATATAGGATAACACATTTAGAAATCACCTATGTAAGTGTAATGTGTAAGCCGCTTCAAGGAGAATCCGGTAAGGCCAGTTCGCTATGCACTTATGAACCAGGAAGTGTTCATGGCTGAAACGAACAAAACAATGAGAACCAAGACTAGTTAAAGGATTAGTTGTGTGACTTATGTTGTCTGGTATACAACAAAGATCGACGGTTCAAAGATATCACATCTACCGATTGATCGAGTATATCTGACATATGTTCACTATGGAGTTCAAAAGGAAACATACTTATCTAAATGCAACTAATCTTTACTTACGAATCATATAAGTTTTTTAATGCATGTATTTTTTTATTTATTTTTATTTTTTCTGAAAAAAATAGTCATTCCCATTCATGTGGGGTTTTGTCGGGTTTAAAGGTGTGAATGGAAATGAAGAGTGGTAACTTTTCTAAAGGGTCATAACTTTTTCTAAGAGCGGTGACCTTTCTAAAGATTATGTCTTTTCCATACGGATGTGACTTTTCTAGTAAGACACCATAAACACCCTCTGTTGGCTATAAATGGAGAGGTCTTCTCTCATTTTTTGAGATTACATTTCCTTCATCTGCATACATTTCTTTCAAATAAAAGTAAAGTGTTAGTGTGATTTCATTGATGCCTTTTGAATTCACTGAAGTAATTGAAGTTTGAGGTGCTTCTACTTCTTTAACAAGTATATCCATTTTATTCTAGGAGGAAATAATCCACAACCTCGGGTACAGTGAGGGGATTAAATTTCTTAAGAAAACACAGTAAATTTTGTAGATTCGGATACTTCTTTTTTCATATTTTTATTATTTTTATTTACTAGTTTTTGAAAATTTGTTTAGAATCTTTGTGGTTATTGTTTTCACATAGTTTTGTTTCATAAAAGTTTTGTTTTGCAATTCTTTTCTACAAAAGTTCTGTTTACTGTTACACAAAACTTTTATTTACTGCAAAAGTTTTTTTTAACAAATGTTTTTGTTCTAAGTATTTTAGTAATACATAGAGAATAACAGATATATATCCTTGCTGAAAAGGGTAGAGTGTTGGCCAATCAAAAATGCACATGACCAGAAGATGCATGTCGCAGAGATGAGGATGTTGAGATGAATGTGTGGTCACACCAGGAGTGACAAGATTAGGAATAAGACCATTCGGGAGAAGCTTGAGGTGGCTCTGGTGGTTGATAAGATAAGGGAAGCTAGACTGCGATAGTTTAGACATGTGCAGAGAAGGAGTACCGATGCTCCTATTAGGAGGTATGAGAGGCTAATTCTAGGAGCTACACGGAGGGGTAGAGGTTGATCGAAGAAGTATTGGGGGGAGGTGATCAGACATGATATGGTGAAACTTGATCTCATTGAGGACATGACCCTAGATAGAAAGAAGTGGAGGTCGCGAATTAGAGTAGTAGGCTAATTGGTTTCTGTTCCCTTTCTTTTACTTTTTTTCATATCTAGTTTATTCTACTTATGGGTTTTTGAGACGAGGGTTCCCAGGAAATAACCTCTCTACTTTTATGAGGTAGTGGTAAGGTCTGTATACAGTCTACCCTCCCCAGACCCCACTTGTGGGATTCCACTGGGTATGTTGTTGTTGTATATAGTTTCCCATGGAACATCAGGAGTCCTAAAGCCAAAAAAACCTAGGAGGTGGAAGCTATCTAAATAACAATCGCCTATACCAAATCCATAATTCAAGCCTACCTGAGCCAGCTAAACAAATCTATAGCCACAGTATGCCTCTCGAATTTCAGATTCTAACACAAAATTCATCACCCAACAATAAGCCTTACCCCAAAACTATAATCTCCAATTCAAAGCCAAGGACAAATGAGTTAATTCCATGGTCGTGATTGGACTCTAAGGCCTTGGGTATCGGCTAGAGGCACATTATCATCAATCAGGTCTACTAAAATTTATAACTAGATCTAAAAGACACTTTATTCCTATAATAATCAACTAAATCTCAAACATCTTCTAAGGTCACTCACATGATCCTTAAATAGGACAAATCACTCTGTACCAAGGCATAACACAATTATAAGCCCAATCTAGGGTCTTTAAAAGCCTATCCTAATTTAAGACTCGGTAAAAAATCATGAGAATAATAAATATGGAAAGAAATAAGATACAAGGTAAAAAAATTCTAAATTATTATGAAATATGTAATGACCTCAAAAAGTGCTCAAAAATGTGCCTCGGAAGTGTTTGGAATCGTAATTTCCTTATATCTCAAAATTCATACACGATATCAAAAATCTAACTTCATATTCTTGTTCAGAGGGTCAAATTTAGGGGGAAGAGGGTCTAACCTCAATTTTAGAACAACCGTAGAAAAATTTGAATTTTCAAATGAGCACGAAAATAGAGAGGTTAGCGCGTCTGGGGCGCAACGCACCCCAGTGTTATTTCTTTCCAGTTTTTTTAACTCAGTCCAAGACTTTTAAATATTGGTCATAAGTCTTCCCACATGATAAAAATACATATACTTAGTCATTTTTCACCCTCATATCATTCTAAACATTCCTCAATATTCACTCAAATACCTAGACTTATATTTCTCTCTAGATTCAAGTGACAAAACCCTCTCCAAACCTTAAGGAATTCAACCAAGCTTCAAGTCTCCATCTCCAATCTTCTTCAAGGATCCTCCAAAAGCTAAGGTATGTGGGTTTCTTTCATGGGTTCCCTTCACTCATGATACCCAAGCTCTTTTACTTGAAATTGCATGATTTAAAGTTGATTTATTCATGGATCTTATTCATTATCAAATTCACTGCACACTATGTTGGGTTTTATGAAATGGTGACTATTTACTATGTTTGGAGCTATGAATCTAAGGTCTATATGAGAATTGATGAAGGGTGTAGATATGTATTGTTTGAGAATGTTACCAAGTATCTATTGATGTCTTTACACTGATTTTCTAGCATGATTTTACTCTTGAATTGCATGGATTACACAGCATTACACACCCTCTAAGTGTTTGATAAAATGTCCAATTATAGATTCTTGAGGAATTGAAGGTCCAATATATGTCTTATGAGTTGAATAACTATATGATGATGATAAAAAGGAATGTATGTGTATGATGATGAAAGGTGTATGTGTGTGTGTGTGTGTATATATATATATATATATGTATGTATGTATGTATGATATTATTTCTATATAGTGGTGGGGATGACCAGGCCTACCTCAGGGGGTTGTAGGCCCGGGTAACCTATCGAGGGGTTTGTACCTTGGTCGCCTAGCTCGGGCAGTGGTAGGCCTGGGTAACCTTGTTGGGGGTTGGTACCCATCAACCCTAATGGGGGTTGGTACCCATCAACCCTAATGGGGGTTGGTACCCATCAACCCAACTTTAAAGGATAAGTTTGTGTCCGCTCCTATCTTATCTCTACCGGAAGGGTTGGAAGGGTTTGTTTTGTAGTGTGATATCTTCCAGATTGGTTTGGGTTGTGTGATGATGCAAGATGGCTAGGTGAAAGTTTATTCTTTTAGTTAATTTGAGATGTATGAGATGGATTATCTTATCTATAACCTTGAGTTGGCCGCCAGGGCTTTCGCTTTGAAAAATTAATGTCAGTGGTCATATGGGGTGCATGTTGGTGTGGTTACCGATCACTAGAGTTTCTAATAAGTGTTCACTCAAAGGGATCTTATATTGAGACAAAGGACGTGGTTAGAACTTCTTAAGGATTATGAGATGAGTGTGGATTATCTTCCTGGTAAGACTAGTGTTGTGATGGATGCTTGGAGTAGGGTGCCTATGGTGAGCCTTGTTCATGTTGATAGTAGTAGCATGGAGGTGACTAGGTAGGTTCACTGGTGGGCTAGATTGGGGTTTAGATTATAAGAAGTTGATAATGGTGGTGTTATTGTTGTTGATGAGGTAATAGCAAAGCAATACCTTGATCCCTCCTTGTTAGAATTAAAGGCCTTGGTGAAAGAGGGCAAGGTGGAAGTTTTCTCCCAAGGGAGGAGATGGTGCCCTTAGGTACCAAGGTAGGTTTTGTGTACCTTATGCTGATGGCTTAGTGGAAAAGATCCTTGATGAAGCCCATAATCCTTGTTATTCTATTAACTTCTGTTCTACCAAATGTATAGAGGATTCTGAGATGTGTCTTGTTAGGAAGGCATGAAAAAGGGCATTTCCAATTTGTGTCCGGTTGTCATAGTTGTCAACAAGTTAAGGCCGAGAACCAAAAGGCCGGGCGGCCTAACCCAACACATAAAGGTCCTTACTAGGAAGTAGGAGGAGATTAACATGGATTTCGTGGTTAGATTTTCAAGACTAGAAAGGGTTTTGATTCTATTTGGGGCGTGGTTGATAGGGTGATGAAATTGGTTCACTAGTTACCAGTAATGGCTACTTATGGTGCCGAAGAGTATGTTAAATTGTACACTCATGAGTTGGTGAGAATACTTGAGGATATGCTTAGGGCTCGTGTATTGAAGTTCAAGAGTAGTTGGGATGATCATCTCCTATGACAAGCTATCATTGTAGCATTTGCATAGTCCGTTTTGAGTCTCTCTATGGCAGACAATGTAGATCATCAGTTGGATGGTCTGATGTGGGAGAGACGGCTTTGTTGGGTCTAGAACTGATTATGGGTGCTACGAAGAAGGTAAGTTGATTAAGGAAAGGTTGGAAATGGCCCAAAGTTAAATTGATGTGAGAGAGAGAGCGAGCTAGAATTCAAAGTTAGTGATTGGGGATAATTGAAGGATTCATTCATGAAAGGTATGGTTTGTATTGGTAAAGAGGGAATTAAGTTCATAGTTTATGAGACTTCATAGGGTGTTGAGGAAGATTATTGCGTTGCATACAAATGGGAATTGCCTTTTGATAAGGATATGGTTCATCAAGTTCTTCATATTTCAAGGTTGAGGAGGTGTATTGGTGGTTCAAGTATTATAGGACTCCTTGAGGTTGTGGATGTTATGGGGGATGAGTCAACCTATGAAGAGGTCCGGTGGAGAAGTTGGGTGGAAATGAGTAAAGGTCGATTTGTAAAGGTGTAGTGCTTGTAAAGGCCCTTAGGAGAATTGCCAAGGGGAAGTGTCATCCGAAGAGTTGGAGCGGGGATAGAAAAGTAATATCCGTACCTCTTTCATTCTATTCAAGCTTGTGATAACACGTCAAGTCCTGTTATGAATTCCAAGTCTTATGTTTCAGCCCCTATGTCATTGCATGCATTCATGTTTATATTGAGAAAGTTCATGGTGATTTTAACACTCATGTTGAGATTTTGAAAATGGGTTTTATAGGTGTGTTGTTGCATTCTTGTTGGGGTTGATCTCTTTATGATTTCTTTCCTCTTGTACGCTTCTTTGACATTTGGGGACGAATGTTCCCAAGGGAAAGATATTGCAACGACCCAAAAAGTGCTCGAAAATATGCCTCGGAAGTGCCTGAATCATAATTTCCTTATATCTTAATATCAGTGTGCGATATCAAAAATCGGAGTTCATATTCTTGTTCGGGGGGCCAAATTTAGTGGAAAAGGGCCTAACCTCGACTTTAGAACAACCGTAGCAAAATCTGAATTTTCAAGTGAGCACGAAAACAGTGAGGTTAGTGCATCTTGGGCGCGATGTGCCCCAGTGTTATTTCTGTCCAGTTTTTTAATAACTCGGTCCAAGACTTTAAAGTCTTGGGCCTAAGCCTTCACAAATGAGAAAATACCTATACTTAGCCATTTTCACCCTTATATCATTCTAAACATTCCCCAATACTCACTTAAACACTTAGGCTTATATTTCTCTCAAGATTCAAGTGCCAAAACCCTCTCCGAACCTTAAGGAATTCAACCAAGCTTCAAGTCTCTAACTCTAATCCTCTTCAAGGATCCTCCAAAAACTAAGGTATGTGGGTTTCTTTCATGGGTTCCCTTCACCCATGATACCCAAGCTCTTTTACTTGAAATTGTATGATTTAAAGTTAATTTATTCATGGATCTTATTCATTATGAAATTCACTGCACACTATGTTGGGTTTATGAAATGATGACTATTTTACTATGTTTGGAGCTATGAATCTAAGGTCTATGATGAGAATTGATGAAGGATGTTGATGTATATTTTTTGAGGGTATTACCAAGTATCCATTGATGGCTTTACACTGATTTTTCTAGCATGATTTCACTCTTGAATTGTGTGGTTTTACACTAACATTACAGACCTTCTAAGTGTTTGATAAAATGTCCGGTTATGGATTCTTGAGGAATTGAAGGTCCAATGTATGTCTTATGAGTTGAATGACTATATGATGATGAAATATGATGGGATGATGATTAAAAGGAATATATGTGTATAATGATGAAAAGAGTGTATATATATATATATATATATGATATTATCTCTATATAGCCTATCAAGGGGTTGCTACCTTGGTCGCCTAGATTGGGGGCTGGTAGGCCCGAGTAACTATGTTGAGGGTTGGTACCCATCAACCTTGATGGGAGGTATGTACTCTGTCAACCTTGATGGAAGGTTTGTACTCCGTCAACCTTGATGGGGGTTTTGTACTCCATCAACCTCATGAAGGGGTTCGAGCCTTATACGCCTTTCCAAAAGGATGGTAGGCCTTGGCTTGCACTATAATTGTCACTCTTTACACTCATATTATGTTTTATATAAGCATGATTTTACTTCAAGCATCATTCCTACATGTCATATTGTTAGTATGCTATCTATTGCTTATGATTATGCATTTTTCCTATGATAATTATCACTTGTTCCATTGTATCCTACATATTTAGTACATTCAAACGTACTAACACATACTTTATGTCTACATGATATCACCATGTAGGAGCTGAAGTTCCTATTGATTCTCCTCGTGGCTAGGCGGATTGTTTAAGATATCTTATGGTGAGTCCTCAAGTCCGGGGACACTATCTATCTTCTTACAAGCTTATGTTTCGACTATGACTTGTATGTTGAATTACCTATTTTCATTATTACGAGGGTAAGCTCGGTTTCTTATGTTGGCCCTCGCTAAGTATCTACGATTTAGAGGTGTTGTTAGACATATTATGTATCTATGCTATGAGCCTTGGCTCTCACGTTTCTCGGTGCTTATGATATGGGAATTTACTCTTAGTCCCAATTCCCCTTGTTTACGCTTATCTCTTAATATCATTTTAATTGTTCTCGCAACCAAGGATGTGTAATGATATGCTATGAGGCTTGATTGGGGTTGCTTCGGACTCCCCATTCGCCGGTCACGTCTGGGCCCAAGGTCCAGGATGTGACAAAGATGGTATAAGAGCACTAAGTTGTTAGGTCCTCAACGTCTAACACACCGTGTTGATTAGAGTCTTATTCATGATTGTGAAGCGTGCCAGGACTATGAATAGGAGGGTGTGAGGCATTCTAAGAAATGTTTCATTTCTTCATGATCTATGTCATGAAATAGAGTTAGGTCCCCTAGGGCTTATTGCTAATCCCTAACCGTTACATTGCATGATATGTCTCCAGCTACTCAGGTTGGTGATATGACAAATGTGGAGGTCTGCAATGCTCTATGGGAAGTGGCCATAGCAGCGGCCTACTTGGCAACTCACCTCGGTCAACAAGTGAATGCTCTCGAGACTTCAGATAGTAAGAGGAGAGGTGATGAGGCCAAGAGGGCCCCTGTTGAGGGAAAGTTCCAAAGTTCCAAAGGTAGAGGTGGTTTGGTGCCTCATGTTAAGTGCCCAGAAAGTGGTGCGCACCACGATGGCCCATGCTTGAGAGGTACTGATGCTTGTAATAGTGTGTGATCTGATGGTCATGCTCCAATAAAAAAGTGGTCGCTATCAGCAATTAACCTAACCAAAGGTTAGGTCCAATCCACAGGAAATACAGGACTTGGCTAAGGGAGTTCACTATCAATCATTTCAAGTAGCTACAACTAAAACTCTAAATGGGAGGGGGGGAGGGGTTAATAATTGAAGAACAAAGTAAAGTAAATACTACACTACAATGCAGGAAAATAATTAATTTTAGGGATAACTTGGGAATTGTGTTCCCCATGGTTCGTTGACACAATTACCCTAGGTAAAATAGCTACAATTGGAGATTTACATGCAGGACGATAACTTAGGTTCTTCCATCCCTCTTGTGAAGGTGAAGGTCGAATTTCACCATGGCTCTTAGTCGGCAACCATGGCGTACCAACTAACCATTACCTATTGTCCCAGTCAACCTCCCCTTGGTCAAGTTTGGTTGATTAGACGAGAACACATCAACTGAATCTTGTCATCTACTTCCCTTTTCTTATTCGTCACTACCTTGGTCGGGATCATGGTAGTAGGCGGGGTTTGATGTTGGCCACCACCAAACAATAATTATAATGAAGGGAAATAGACAATACGTGCAAAACTCCAATCATAGAAATACGATAAACCTAGGTCAATGGGGTCTATGGCTAACACTAGTGGTGCTAAGACTAAAAATAACCCCAGTAAGAAAAGACGAGATGCTCTCAAGAAAAAGCTTGCAGAGACTCAAGTTGCCAATAATTTTTCCTGTGCATGTTGATTTGAATGTTGATATGGCCATGGAGAATCAACCATCTGAAATCTATAAGAAATTCATTTTAGTTGATGATTACAACCCTATGGTGATCACACCCATGGGAATCCAACACAACATCTCTCTAAGTGGAGAACGTCCTGATGCTGCCAACAATTTATGCCCTATTAATACAGATCCCATTCTTCCTAGTAGTTCAGAAAAGGAAAATGATAAATATGTTGTTGTTAATTCTGAAGATAAGGATGATGATGACAATCTACCTTTACATGATAAAGATGAGGATGATGCATTGAGTGAGCACCTTATTAGGTATTCATTCTCTCCCATGATGTAGATTTGCAGGAGGAAATCTAGCAAGTTGCTCAAGAACAAAGGTTATCACCCAGAGGAATGAACCAGATCAAGGGACAAGGCAAGAGGACCATCACTAAACAACCTGTCACTTCAGGCAGGCCCAACACTAGGCTCTTCATATCTAAGTCATCCCTATAATTAATACAATCATTTAGAATGCTAGGGGTATTAATACCCAGGAGATTTAGAAAGGATACAAACTCTCAAAAATATTCACCAGCTATCTATTATTGTCATTCTGGAACCTTTTGCCAATAATTCTCATTTATTGAGCTATAGGTTTCAGTTGTTGATGAATAAGGCTGTGTGTAACTCCAATGGGAAGATATGGGTGTTCTGGAGTAATGATGTGAACTACAAGGTTTTGGAGAATGATGAACAGTAGGTCACTTGTTAAATACAACATGCTCAGCTTCCTCACAAGTTTACTACTACTTTTGTTTATGCCAATAGGGATCCACTCAAAAATCCTTTATGGGATATGTTGCTGCAGTTATCTATTAACCATAGTAATTCTCCCTGGTGTTCTATTGGTGATTTCAATGTTATTACTGCTACTAAGGAGAAAAAAAGTGGCATTTCTTATAATATGAAGAAGAGTCTTGAGTTCATTGGTGTTATTGAAGGTTGTGGACACATAGACTTAGGTTTTGCTTGTCTTATATTTACATGGTATAATAAGAGGGGTCCTCTATTAAGGATTTGGAAGAGACTTGATAGGGTTATGGTTAATGATAAGTGGTTGGAAGTCATACCACTCACAACTATCACTCATCTTCCATGGGTTCAGATCACTGTCCCCTCTTAATGGAGATGTCTACAAGATCTGATAATATGGTTAAGTACTTCAAATTCTTGAACTATTGGGCTGATTAACCTGAGTTCATGGACATTGTTCAGAATTGTTGGGAGAAACCATTTAGTAGTAGTCTTATGTGGATTCTTCATCGAAAGCTCCAGAGACTGTCTAACACTCTCAGCAAATAGTCTAGGTGGCACTTTGGGTATATCCATGCTAAGGTGAAAGACCATGAGGAGAAAATTAGAACTGCAGAAGAGGAGTTAATCAACAACAATAATGAAGAGAATAGAATCAGTCTTCACAAATTGAATGCTGAGTATATCAAATTTTAAAAATGGGAAGAGTCTATTCTCAAGCAAAAGTCACAGTTACATTAGTTTAAGGAGGGGGATGCCAATACCAAATACTTCAATGCTATGCTAAGGAGGACAAGAAGAAATCTTTTCATTCATCAGATTAAAAATGATGCTAGTGATTGGATTCAAGGGGATGATGTTATTGCTGAGGCTGCCTGTAGTTATTTCCACCAGATTTTTACTGGTAAGGACAAGCTTATTGATGAGCAAGTCCTTAATTGTACTTCTGGCATGGTCACTTAGGATCAGGATGAGGTTTTTCAGGGAATTCTAGACCTTGAGGAGGTGAAACAAGCTGTTTTCTCCTTGAGTCCACATTCTGCAGCTGAGCCAGATAGCTTAAATGGAAAAATTCTTTCAAACTTGCTAGAGCATTATCAATCAGGAGGTGCTGGATATTGTACAAGCTTTTTTTGTGGGCAGATACTATCCAAATATTTTACTCATGCTTGTTTGATTTTGCTTCCAAAGATCAGTAATACTAATACGTTATTTGAATACAGGCCCATTAATTTAATTAGCTTTGTTAATAAAGTTATATATAAACTGTTGTGACTGAAGCAACTACTTTCAAAGTAAGAGAAAGAAAAGCAACGACTAGAATAGGAGAGTCATTGTCGAAAAGAGGATTCCTAAATTCTTTCTCTCATTTTTTTGTTTATCCTTTCTTCTGCTTGTCTTGTATTAGGTATATCGAAGAAATTCATAAGCATAGGTAATAGAAGGGGAGGGCCTCAGGTTGGCCCCCATTCTAGCCAACTTGATCTCTTTGAATCAATTAGATTTTGTTAAGGGTAGAAGCATCTCAAAAAATATTCTGCTCACTCAGGAAATTATTCATCAAATTAAGAAACCTATCATTGGTAGTAATGTGGTGATTAAGCTTGACATGACAAAGGCCTATGACAGGGTTTCTTGGTCTTATATCTGTTTGGTCATGAGAAAAATGGGATTTGGGGAGATGTTTATTGATATGGTGTGGAGGATCATGTCTAACAACTGGTATTCCATTATGATTAATGGGACTAAACATGGGTTCTTTCACCCTAGTAGAGGCTTAAAACAAGGTGACCCATTGTCCCCTGCTTTTTCTTATAATTGGGGCTGAGGTTCTTTCCAGACTTCTTAATGAGCTTCATGAGAATAACAACTTTCATACGTGGAAAAGAGAGGTCCACAGATCAACCACTTGAGCTTTGCTGATGATATCATCATTTTCACTTCTGGGAGAAGTTAATCCTTAGAATTTATCATGAATGTATTATCTACATATGAGGGGATGTTTGGTCAATAAGTTAATTCAAGCAAGATCTATTTCATTATTCCTGACAATGATTTCAGAAGTACTGCTGAGAGGGTGAAGACAGTCATTGGTTTTGTACAAAAACACGCTCCTTTTATATATCTTGGTTGTCCTATTTACATTGAAAGGTAGAGAATTATTTATTTCTCTGATATGATCTCCAAAGTGGTTGATAAAATCTCTGGGTGGCAGTCTAGGATAGTGAGCTTTGGTGGCAGAGCAACTTTTGTTAAACATGTTTTGTAATCTCTTCTAATTCACTTGCTGTCAGCTATATCCTTCCCAGCTACTACTTTGAAACAAATACAATGTTTGTGTGCTGATTTCTTCTCTGGATGGTTTGAGCAAAAAAAGAAATATCACTGATCTTCTTGGAAAAACCTTAGTTTCCCTTATGCTGAAGGAGGAATAGGGGTGAGAATGATTCCTGATGTTTGTAGATTATTCCAATACAAACACTGGTGGATTTTTAGATCTAAGACCACCTTGTGGGGGGCTTTTTTGAGAGCTAAGTATTGTCAAAGATCTAATCATGTGTCTAAGAAATGGGACACTAGTGAGTCTCTTGTGTGGACACATATGATGTAGAATAAGCACAACATAAAACCCAACATATACTAGAAGTTGAATTCTGAATTATTATTTTTGGTGGGATGATTGGTTGGGGGTGGGGCCTCTACCTTATTATAGTGAGGAGAACAACGGACTTAATAATTCTTCTTTGGCCAGCTTTACTCATAATGGGAAGTGGGATGTTGATTTAATCATTAATCTGGCACCTCCTCAACATGTACTAGCCATCTTAGCAACATAACTTCATCTGCAGCAAGGAATCCCTGATCAGGCCATTTGGAAGCTTAACACTAATGGTGAGTTCATTACTACTTCTTCTTGGAACAGTATCAGGGAAAACAGGGTTGAAAATGATCTCAACAAACTTACTTGGTGTAGGAATATCCCTTTCAAATGCTTTGTCTTGCTATGGAGGGCCTTGAGAAGGAAACTTCCCACTAATGAGAAACTAAGCAAATTTTAAGTTGATCCTCATGCTTGCTATTGTTGTTACAGAACAAGCTAGGATACTATAGAGCATTTTTTGTGAATGGTCATTTTGCTGTGAACATTTGGAAATTCTTTGCTGGCTTATGTGGTATTGATTGGTCTGACCTTCCATTACATCACTACATTATGAGATGATGGGGTGCTGAATATAGTAATGTTGCTCACAAGTTACTCTTACATGCAATTCCTATTTTTGTGTCTTGGAACTTATGGAAGAATAGTTGTGGGGTCAAATATGGTGGCAACAATTCTATTTAGCTAGAGTCAATTATTTATTGACCAAGGAGGTGAACCTTCTTCTCAGTTCTGTTTTCACTCACACCGAGTGGCCTTCCAATTGGAAGGATATCATTCTGCTTGCTAAATGTATACATGAAGTGAGAATTATCCCTGTGCATTGGAGTAAACCTACAAATCTGTGGGTTAAGCTGAACACTGATGGGAGTTCTTTACAAATCCAGGTCCTATTGGAGGAGGGGGCATAATGAGGGACAATCAAGGTCTTGTGTGTGCTTATTCAACTCCTTTGGGTCTTGGATCCAACAATTTAGCTGAGACGGGGCTGTTGTGTTTGGTCTTGCTTGGTGCATAGAGATGGGGTACAATAGGGTGGTATTGGAGGTGAATTATGAGTTTCACTTTAAAAGGGTGACAAACTGGGTTACACCTCCATGACACATCACTCAAGATTTGTCCAGGATGCAAGGTTACATTGCCCAGCTATAAGACTTCAGTTGCAAATATACATACAGGGAAGCAAATCAGGTTGCTGATGCTATGGCCAAGTTTAGTCATTCTCTCACTACTCCTTATGTTATTTTTGATGCTCAACAGTTGCCAAGGGTTGCTAAAGCATATTACTTGCTTGACAAAATGGAGATGAATACTTTCAAAAGGAGGAAATTAAAGAGAAGTAAGGAACCACCTTAGCTTTTATTGGGATCAGATAGTGTAATCAAGATATCTCTTGATCTATTGACATTGTTATGTCTAGGGTGTTGCTAATTTTCCTAGATTTGTTTTGTTTTGATTCTTCCTTTCACTATGGAAGGGGAGAGACTCCCTTGTTTATATGTTTTCTTATATCTTATGTAATGAGAGGAATCCTCTCCTTAAGTTTATTTTATCTAAGTTTGCTTCCTTTCAGATATGGGGACAATTTGGCTAACTTTACCAAGTTGGCCATTTTGCGCACCACCATTAGAATGGAGGTTAGGTTTTATGTCCCTCTCATTGTATCTCTTTCTTTTGCTATGTATAATAAGGCTTGGGGGTGTGTGTATCAACCCCTAACCTTCAAAAGGGGTGGGTACCCTTTGACATAGGTCTGTTCCCCTTACAATAATAAAAATAAATCTAGGTCATCTCAAGTCAACTATCCATCTCACAACCTCAAGTTGTGGGTGCCTAGCTACTCATGGCTAAGGCAAAACTAACAAAAATGCAAATATAAGACATGATTGAGAATTTTATCCAAAGTAATAAAGATTTAAGACACCACCAATTGCAAACCAAAAGCTAGATAGATTGACAATGAGTACAAGACAAGATTTGCAATCCCCCAAAAGTGGGTTTTCCAAGAGAAAATAATAAACTAAGATAAGACCCAAAAGTATTCTTGAGAGGATATTCAAAGATGATCTTCTCTTCTAAATTTCAAATCTCCCATAATAAAATCCTAATTTAAAGTATTTATAGTGTTTACAAAATAACCCTAAAAATTACACAGAAAATAGCTGGCAGCTGATACGCGTCACAGGTATGACTTGTAGGATGACCTACGAGTCGTAATCGGGTTCTCGTTGGACTCAAATGGTACGATCCACTGGTACGAGTCGTACCCCAAGCTACGACTCATATGCTCCTCTCATAGTCTAGGCTTCAGTTGTTGATCCAAAGTTTGGGCTCTCTGTTTCCTGCTACGAGTACACCTATACGAGTTGTAGCAAGACTTACAACTCATAGGATAGCCTCGTAGGGTTGACCTCCACTTAGCAGATTTTTGATTTTTGGTTTCTATTTCTCGCTACGATAACACTCTATGGCTCGTAGCTTGGGCTATAGCTCATAGGTAAACTCTTATGTCCTATGCTTCAGCAAAATCTGTAATTTTTCTTCATAATCATGCCAACCTAACTTTTCTTCAAGAACAACACAAAAACACATAAAAATCATAAAAAGTCACATTAAGAACTCACAAAATCCCTTGTTTTAGGCATCAAATGTGTTGTATTTGGACAACACATCCACACCCTCAACTTAGAATAGTTGGTTGTCCTCAAGCGATGACTCAATCTATGCAGACAATGATAAATACATAGAAGCTATACCAATGGCATATACGTCATTCACTCTAATCCAGGTACCCAACTATCATTTTCGAAACCAGATTGCAAAGCTACTAAGCATGACAAAAACATGATGATGAATCTGGCAACCCAACTATGATAAGCTAAAGAGAATCAACCATCCACAATCACTGGTATAGCCATATGCTAATCAAGTAGTGCAAATGCCCTCACAGAAAAGAAGTACCTCTTACTCACTCAAGAAGCATTTAAAATTCAGGGACTAAGGAAGTATTCTCACTCTCATAATTGAAATTCATGCACAATGACTAACACCATAGGCTTACCTCTATACTCATCTTCTGGCTTGGTGACAAAATGGATTTGGATAAGTTTAGGACTTAGGGGCTTGTAACATAGGTTCGGGGGCTTTGGTATGGCATTTTAGGGAAGTAGTGACTAAAAGATTTCCTTGAACCATGTTTACCAGCACTTTTGCTTTCATAACCCAACCCTTTTCATTAGATCCACCCTTATTCTCCTATTTCAAACTTTTCTCGAGTTCTTTCTTTCTATGTTCAGTTGTGCCTTTTTTCTGAACTCAATTCTTGCTACTTTTTTCTCAACTCAAGGCACTTTTCTTTTTTTTTTCTTCAGCCGACACATGATTTTTCATTTCTTTCTTTATTTTCCAACTAACCACCTCATTGTTATTACTTTACCACAATAAGAGCCACCCTCAACTTAGGTTTTAGCTTGTGGTGAAGTACACAATTCCTATTCCACAAACCAGGGCCACAATTTGTAGCCACCCTCAACTAAGGTTTTTAGACTCAATTAAGGTTCACATGTTTAAGGATAGACTAGGGACAATATCAAGGTATTTCATCAATCAAGGTTAAGCTAGTAAGGTTTCAAGAAAGAATGAGTACATGAGAAGCTTAATAATTTGGAACAAGGGATTCACTTACTCATTTGGTAGGTCATATAGCCTAAAAGTGGGTTCATTCAATGAACAAAGGCCTAATATTCTTTCCAAATCAACCACATCACCAAACCAATTTTAGAGTAACAAGGCAAGTTCTGAGTCCATACATGCTGTATGAATGCAGCAAAATAAGCTCACAACATACATGGCATTGCACCCACAATCAAGAATAGACTCACAGATCTTGCTTAAAGCCTCAATTTACCTTCACATTATCAAAGAAAACATTGCCATATACTCAAAATGCATGAATGCATCAGTAGCCACAATTTCAAAATATTTTTTAGGGTACCCAATTTTTCAAATCATTCAAAAAGCTTCTAAAGACTATGTATATACCAACAAATAACACTATTATGAATTTACACATTATCTACATTACCTAAACATGCCAGTTCAACAGAAAATTAAACATACACAAGAAAAAAGAAACACATTGAAACGACCCAAAAAGTTCCTAACTTGTGCCTTAGAAGTGCCCGGAGTCTTGTTTTCCATATATTTAAAAGTCCATTTGTTATTTTGAAAATCTAACTTCATATTCATATTCAGTGGTTCCGAATTAGGGGGTAAAGGGTCTAACCCCGATTTAGAGAAACCATAGCAAATTTTGATTTTTCCAAAATTTCAATTTCTAGAGGCGTTCCACGACGGCTCCGTGATGCGCCTCTGTCGCTGTTCAGTTTTAATTGTGCTCAATTTTGTTGTTTGGTCCAAGATTTTTCAATCTTGGGCCAAAGTAGTCCCAAACATGTTTTTACCTATACTTAGTCATATTTCACCTTCATATCACCCTAAACATTTCCCAATACTCACCAAGACACTAGGCCAAATATTTTCTCCTAAATTTATGTCCCAAAATCAAGACCAATCTTAAGAATTTCGTCAAGTGGAGTCCTATTCATGCTTGTGAAGTGCGCCATAACTATGAACAAGAGGCTATGAGGCGTTTTAGGAAATGTTTCCCTTTTTCAAGTTCTATGTCGTGTCATAGAGTTATAGTGAGTTTTTCCCCTAATTATTGTTCCTTGCTATACTAGGTCATGCCAAACACTAGAGGAAGATGGGCCTAAACTCCCAGGAGGCAACCTACCAATTGTAAGCTCTGAGATACTCTTACTATGCTTGCCCAAGTGGTGGCCAAACCAGTCCAACAAAGGGCCCATGCCTCTCATGTTAACATCCCGGGAGCTAGGGTAAGAGACTTTATGAGAATGGATCCTTTAATTTTCCACAGGCCAAAGGTGGATGAAGACCCACAAGAGTTCATTGATGAGGTTTACGAAATCTTGAATATCATGGGGGTTGGGCCAATTGAAAAGGCGGAGTTGGTGGCATACCAACTCAAAGTGGTAGCCCAGATTTGGTATGAGCATTGGAAGGGTGAGAAGGGGGTTGGTTATGTGGTGCTTTGGGAGGAGTTCAAATTGGCCTTCCTTAATCAGTTTTTCCCTCTTGAACTTAGGGAGGCAAAGTTGGTAAAGTTTATGAACTTGAAACAAAGTTCTATGAGTATCAGGGAGTATGCCCTCAAATTTAATCAACTTTCAAAGTATGCTCCTCACTTGGTGGCCAATCCTAGGTCAAGGATGAATAAGTTTGTTATAGGGGTCTCCGACTTGGTAAGTAAGGAATGCCGGTCCAAAAAGACTGATATTAGTACACCGACCCTTACCTTACTCAATAGCCCCTCAACTTCCACTTTAGGTTTGGGGACTCTTCAGTGCGATTCAAAGAACACCAAAGTTCTCCTGGAGGGGCTTGTTTGAGCCATAACGACTTCGAGAGATCTCCTCTAAATCACTGGTATGGCTATCGAAATCATGAACATCAGCATGTAGGTTCCAGATCCAAGTGGTAATATCAGGCCCTTTAGCTATTGTTCTTGAGAAATGACCTAGTCTAATTAAAGAAGAAATAAGATAAGTTAATTTAGAATTCGCCATCTTTGTCGAAGAGTAATATATAGTTAGAAGGTTCTACTAACTAAATAAAATGGAAATAAGTATGATGGAAAAAATTGAAATTCAAAGCAAAAAGTTTTATGCGTACATTCTCCATATCCGTGAAGCACTTCACTCGCTCAAGAAGACACATAAAATAACTAGCTTTTGAATGTTGTAGGAAAGAGGCTTTCATGAATAGGGATTTCCCGCCAGGAGTCTTCTGTTCCTTCCAAAACTCTCGTATGGTACGAGGATCCACTCCATACCCTTTCAAGGAAGTTTAATGTAATGATAAGCCCTGCCTATTTATTTTCATAGTTAAAAGTCAAACGAAGTGAGGTGATAGATGGCGCTTGGTGCCGGGTCGCCCCCTACTCCCCCACTCGCTGTCTTTGCTGCGAATTCCCTGTGTTAAGCATATGGGCTCTGAAGCCCAGTGAGCACTTTCAGATGACGGCCTAAATCAAATAGGAGGGCAGGTCCATCTTTCACTCTACTTAGATGAAGACGTTATAGCAACCATCCTTGGCCTTCTACGGTTGTTGACCTTTCTCGGACCGGGGAAGACGTTCTTTCCAGACAGGACATATGGTACAAAAAGGATCATCTAAGGATCTTTTCTAGAATGAGATGTGTCTTTCTGGCCAAAAAAATAGCATCGCTAGAAAGATAAAGCTTTACCTCTTTCAATGAAGCTTAAGTTGTCTTGTCTTTATATGCATTCCTTTTATTTAAGACAGCCTGCCATCCAGGAGAAGGATCTCATGTCCGAGTGGAAGGCTATCCCATAATCCTTTGTTCCCTTTGCAAGTGACCTGAAAGCCGGGCAGGTGCTTTAAGAAGGTGCCAGTTGACTTTCCTTTTTCTCGAAAGGGTGCCCATTGGAATATCTTCTCACTCCCTTCGTGATTCCGGGGGGGGGGGGGAATCAAGAAGGAGATATAGCAATAGACAACCTATTTTGAGCTTGAAAGAAGAACTTCTATGCCTTTTTATTTTGAGCTTGAAAGAAGAACTATAATAATTGCTTCAGTAGGAGCATTGATAGGGAAATGTCTTTAGTGCTTCGGTTGATGACTTATGCCGAGCAAATAAAAAAAGAAAAGTTGAGAAAGAGGAGGGGACATGAGGCTAAGAGGGCTCGTTTTGAGGGCAAGTTCCAAAAGGGTACTAGATTTCGTCAAGGCCAAAGGCCTCCTTATGTTTCTAATAGAGGGTTTGCCAATGACTTCCCTAGGCCACTAGGTGTTGGTAGCATGGATCCTATTGATGTGTTTCCTAGTTATGGAAGGAATCATTGAGGCCCATGTTTGAAAGATTCTACTGCATGCTTTGGTTGTGGGGAACTTGGTCACAAGAAGGTAGATTTTCCAAGAAACCGTGGCAAGGCTTGGGGTGCAAATGCAGTTCAATTGGATAGAGGTGGTTCCACAAGGCACAACCGGTTTTATGCTCTACATGGAAGGCAAGGGGTTGGTGAGATCTATGATATTTTTACCGGTATGTTGAAAATCTTTGATCTTGATGTATATGCTTTGATTGATCTAGGTGCCACCCTTTCCTTTGTTACCCCCTTTATTGCTAAAAAGTTCCATGTTGAGTCAGAGTTGTTGCATGAGTCATATGAGGTGTCTACTCCTATTGGTGCATCTATTATTGCTAGGAGGGTATATAGTAATTGTTCGATTTGCATCTTGTATAAAATCTTACCTTGTGATCTTTTTGAATTAAATATGGTTGATTTTGATGTTATTCCTGGGATGGATTAGTTACATGCGTACTATTCTTCTATTGAATGTAGAACCCATAGGGTTAAGTTCCAATTCCTAGATAATCTCATCCTTGAGTGGGAAAGTTATGATGTGATAAGTGAGGTAGATTCATCTCATGTATATTAAAGCCCTTAGGTTGATTTCCAAGGGGTGTTTGTATCATCTTGTGAGGGTTAAAGATGTGGAGTCTAAGGTCCCTTCCATTGAGTCGGTCCTAGTTGTAAATGAGCTTCTTGATGTCTTCCCAAATGACCTTCTTGGTATCCCTCCCAAAATAAAGATAGATTTTGGCGTAGACCTCCTTCTCAACACTCAACCTATCTTTATTCCTCCTTATCGTATGGCCCCAACGGAGTTGAAGAAGTTAAAAGAGTGATTAAAAGATTTGTTGGAAAAGAGATTTATTAGACCTAGTCAATTCCCTTGAGGCTGTTTGTAAATAAGAAAGATGGGTCACTTAGAATATGCATTGACTACCGGCAACTCAGTAGAGTTACTATAAAGAATAGATATCCTCTTCCAAGGATTGATGACTTGTTTGACCAATTGTAAGGGGCTAGCTTTTTCTCTAAAGATTGATTTTTGGTCTGGGTACCATCAAGTGAGGGTGAGGGAGTGTGATATTCCTAAGATGGCCTTCCAGACTAGAATGGACACTACAAATTTGTGGTGATGTCCTTTGGGTTGACTAATGCACCGGCCATCTTCATGGACCTAACGAATAGGGTCTTCAAATCCTACCTTGATTCCTTTGTTGTGGTCTTCATTGATGATATTTTGATCTATTCACATAGTAGGGAGGAGCATATGGACCATTTGAGGGTTGTGATGCAAAGGTTAAGGGAGGAGCGATTGTATGCTAAATATGACAAGTGTGAGTTTTGGTTGAAGGAGGTTGCATTCTTGGGTCATGTGGTGTCGAGGGATAGTATTAAGGTGAACCCTAAGAAGATCGATGTGATTAGAAATTGGCCTAGACCATTGACCCAGTCCGATATTAGGAGTTTCCTGGGCATTGCAGGTTACTATAGAAGGTTTGTGAATGGGTTCTCCTCTATTGCTTCACGTATTATGAAATTGACTTAAAAGAAGGTTAAGTTTGCGTGGACCGATGAATGTGAGAAGAGCTTCCAAACATTGAAAGATAGACTTATGTCTGCTCCTATATTGTCACTACTGGATGGGCTTGAGGGTTTTGTTATGTATTGTGATCCATCTAGAGTTGGTTTGGGTTGTGTGCTAATGCAAAATTGTAAGGTCATTGCCTATGCTTCTAGGTAACTCAAAGTGCATTAAAGGAACTACCCTACCTATGATCTTGAATCAACCGCTGTGGTGTTTGCATTAAAGATTTGGCATCAATATTTATTTGAGGTCCATGTTGATGTCTTCACTGATCATAAGAGCCTTCAATATAACTTCACACAAAAACATCTCAATTTGAAACAAAGAAGATGGCTAGAACTCCTCAAAGATTATGACATGAGTGTGCATTACCATCAGGGTAAGGCAAATATTGTGGTGGATTTTTTGAGTCGGGTGTCTATGGGTAGCCTAGCTCATGTGGATGGTGGTGATAGGGAGATGGCTAAGGAGGTGCATAGGTTGGCTAAGTTGGGGTTTAGGTTGGAAGAGGTTGGTAATGATGGTGTTGTGGTTATTGATGGGTACAAGTCTTCCTTGGTTGATGAGGTGATAGCAAAACAAGATCTTGACTCCTCCTTGCTTGAATTAAAGGCCTTGGTGAAAGAGGAAAAAATAGAGGTTTTCTCCTGGGGGGGGGGGGAGGGATGAGGCCCTTAGGCACCAAGGTAGGTTGTATATGCAATGTGTTTATAGTTTGAGGGAGAAAATTCTTGATGAGGCCCATAATTCTTCTTGCTCTATTAACCTCGGTTTCACCAAAATGTATAGATACTTGAGGGAGGTGTATTGGTGGGGAGGCATGAAGAGGGACGTTGCTAAATTTGTTTTCGTTTGCCATAGGTGTCAACAAGTCAAAGCCAAAAATCAATGGCCAGGTGGCCTAACCTAAGACATAGAGATTCTTTCTTAGAAGTGGGAGGTAATTAATATGGATTTTGTGGTTGGGTTGCCTAAGACTAGGAAAGGTTTTGATATTATATGGGTGCTGGTTGATAGGATAATGAAATCAGATCACTTTCTACCGGTTAAGACAACATATGGGGCTGAAGAGTATGCAAGGTTGTACATCCATGAGTTAGCGAGGTTACATGGGGTTCCTTTATCAATTATATCATATTGTGATGCAAAATTTTCTTCACACTTTTGGAGGTCTTTTCAAAGGGGTCTTGGTACCAAAGTCCACCTTAGTACGACCTTTCACCCTCAAACGGATGGCCAAGCTGAAAGGATAATTCAAACACTTGAGGATATGCTTAGGGCTTGTGTCTTAGAGATTAAAGGTAGTTGGGATGAATATCTTCCATTGATAGTTTTGCCTACAACAATAGCTATCACTCTAGCATCGGTATGGCTCCTTTTGAGGCTCTTTATAGGAGACGTTGTAGATCACCCATGGGTTGGTTTGAGATTGGAGAGATGGCTTTATTGGGACCATATCTTGTTATGGATGCTCTTGACAAGGTTAACATGATTAGGTATAGGTTGAGGACAGCCCAAAGTCATCAAAAATCCAATGCAATGTGAGAAAAGAGACCTTGAATTCAAATTGGATGATTGGGTCTATTAGAAAGTCTCTCCAATGAAAGGTGTAGTCCGTTTTGGTAAAAAGGGGAAATTGAGTCCAAGGTATATTGGTATTTGTGAGGTGATAAATAGGGTTGGCAAGGTAGCTTATGAGTTGAAGTTGCCAAGTGAAATGAATTTGATTCATCCAGTATTCCATGTTTCTATGTTGAGAAAGCGTGTTGGTGATCCTAATGCCATTGTGCCTCTTGATGTAGTGGGTGTTGTTATGGATAACTTGACTTATGAGGAGGTTCCATTTAAGATCTTTGATAGGCAAGTAAAGAGATTAAGGAACATAGAGGTGACATCCGTTAAGGTCCTTTCGAGGAACGAACAAGTCAAAAGTTCTACTTGGAAGGCTGAAGCGGATATGCAAAAGAGGTATCATTATCTTTTTCACTCCACTTAAGTTTAAGGTACTAATTCTAAGTCCCCTATGTTATATCAACTCTTATAGTACAACCCCTATAACATTCATGTGCGTTCATGTTTAAGTTGGCAAATTATGATGATTTTACACCTATGTTGAGATTTGAAAAGTGATGATTAAATATAATGTTGCATCCATATTGGGGGCTAATATGTTCATAATTATTCTTGTCTTGTATGTCTCTTCTATATTCGGGGATGAATGTTCCCAAGGGGGAGATATTGAAACGACCCTAAAAAGGTGTCTGAAAACATGCCTCAGAAGTGCCTAAAATCTTGTTTTCCATATATCTAAAAATTCGTTTGTTATTTTGAAAATCCAACTTCATATTCTTGTTTAGGGGGTCCAAATTAGGGTGAAAAGGATCTAACCCCAATTTTAGAGCAATCGTAGCAAAATTTAATTTTCCAAAATTTCAATTTCTAGAGGCAATTCGCGATGCACCTCTGTCGCGGAGCAGTGTTAATTTTGCTTAGTTTTGTTGCCTCGGTCCAAAACTTTTAAGTTTTGGGCCTAAGTGTTCCCAAACATGTTTCTACCTATACTTAGTCATTATTCACCTTCATATCACCCTAAACATTCCCCAATACTCACCAGGACACTTAGTCATATATTTACTCCTAAACTCAAGTCCCAAACTCAAGACCAATCTTAAGAATTTCATCAAGGATCTCACTCAAGCTTCAAGTCTACATTTCTAATCTTCTTCAAGGGTTCTTCAAAGTCAAGGTATGTGGTGTTGAACCATTGGGTCCTTCCACCCATGGTACCTAAACCCTCTATTTACTAATATTGCATGATTTAAAGTTGATTTTACATGTGGGTCTTGTATATTGAGAAATTTATTGCACAGTGATTTTAGTTCAAGAAAGTATAGTTGTTTTAGCATGTTTTGAGTTCCAAATCTTAGATCTAATATTAGATTTAATGAGGGGTTTTGATGTGAATGTCTTGGGGTGTTGCAAGTTGTTGGTTGATGGGTTTACTACAGATTATCTTGTATGATTTCATCTCCAAATTGCATAGTCTTTTACCCCCATTACACACCCCTAAGTGTTTGATAAAATGTCCGGATATGTTTCTTGAAGGAGTTGAAGGTACAAAGCATGAGATATGATATGAATGATGTTTTAATGATAAAATGAGCTTATGTCCACAATATACCCTATATAAAGTGTTTCATTAGACCATGCCCAATCTGGGGAACTAAGAGCCCGAACAACTGAGGTAAGGGTTTGTACTCATCAACCATATGAGTAGTTTGTACCACACCACAAGGGTGATGGAGTGAGATCATCATCAACTAAGGTGGGGGTTTGTACTCATCAACTGAGGTGGGATGATGTGAGGGATTTGTACTTCGCCACCAAGGTGATAAGGTGTGATTATCATAAACCATATGAGGGTTTTGTACCACACTACCAAGGTGATGGGGTGAGACCATCACCAATCGACTAAGGGGTTTATACTTGTGAAATCTAGTTGGTCTATGCTTCACTAATGATACCCTATATTAGCATGAGTTACTTAAGCATGTTTTACTTATGTATTGATCATACATGTCACATTACTATATCATGCCTATTGTTTATTGTTATGTATGTTGACTATGAAGTTTATCTATTTGTTTGCATTGCATCCAACATACTTAGTACATTCAAATATACTAGCGCATACTCTTGCCTACATGATATCAAAATGTAGGAACCGATGTTCAAGTTGATCATCCTCCTCTTCCACGTGGCTAGATCGGTTCTACTCAAAGCTAGTTGGTGAGTCCTCCACTTCGGGGATTTTAGTCTATGTTACTACTATCTATGTATTGAGACACTTTCTTATGTTCTATTTTGAGTATGAGGGTGAGCCCAGTTACTTTGTCTTGGATCCCACTCTATCTATATATTTAGAGGTGTTTGTTGGACAAGTTATGTATCTACGATATGAGCTTTGACTCCTTGTCTTTTGATGATATTGATTTGCAAGTTACTCTTAGCCCCTTAGTATCATTTTATATCCTTTACATGCTTTCGTGACCAATGATGTGTAATGATAAGTTGAAAGACTTGTTTGGGGTTCCTCCGGGTTCCCCATTCATCATGTCACGTCTCAGCCCTAGGCTTGGGTCGTGACACACGGCAAGATAACGTTGGGATAAAAAATAGGGGATGTTATAGACTCGAGGCTACTCAGACTTCACCTTAATCCTTAACTTCCCACACCACACCAAAATAGAATACTTTGTCTTCAAAGTAAAGACAAGAATGAAAAACCAAACACGATAACATATATATATATATATATTTATGTATATACACACACATACATACATACATTAAAACCAAAAACTAACATCCAAAATATAAGTAAAAACAACATCCAACAAAAAAATATTTAAACAAATCCAAAAACCAACATAATAAAAAGATTGTCTAACAGAAGGAACAAAGTATCCATATAGAAAATATAAGAATTGGTGTCAAAAGGGTCAAATATCATGGTCCTCAAGCACTGGTATCAGTCTAGTCCATAGGGTCTTGAGTCATGACCTCTTCCTCAGCTATCTAGGTCGCGGATGTATGTGAACTACCCTCTCTATGTGACCTCTACTGCTCTCTATCTCTCTGTATAGCCGTCAACAGTATCGACTCCTGCACTACCTCCTCTGGTATCATCTTTTCCTTCGGTGCTATTGGGTCATCAAGTCTAGGCTTTTTCTGCTCATCTCTGGGTCATCATACTCGAGGGGCCTCTTCCCATGGGCATACGGCTGGTCAGCTAACCAATCAAACACCTCATCGCCCATTGGTGTCACCTCTGGGACTATAACTAGGGATGCTAACATCTACAATAAGTTGGCCATAAATTTGGTCAACTCCTATGTCACTACGCTCGTCTCATCAGGCCGAGCACCCTCAATCCTCTGCTGGACTCTCGGCTCAAATGCATCTACTCTGGCATCCACCGTCCTAACTCTCTCATCTACCAATGCAAGGGAGAATGCCTTTATCTTTCGCTCTTAGTCCCGTATGGTCTGGCTGATGCAAGGTCTGACCTGTGCTGCTAAGGCCTGTAGCCTGGACTTCACCGTAGCAACCATGCATAATAGTGCATGAAAAGCAATAGCAAAGATAATATAATCAACCTGTAATGTAGATGATGCTGATGTTGGAGTATTGGAGGATGATGTGGACTCAATCTCAATAGCTAGTGCAGTCTCTGTAGTAGTCAGAGTAGTATCGGTGGTAGTTGGAGTTGAACCCTGAGGCTGAGGCTCAATTGGGAATGGATCTGGGATCGGAGGAGAAACTGCTCTATGTAGGGCCATTGGGTTCTCATCAGTCTTTATCAGGCTGGGATCCGTGGTTTGTAGGGCCTTTACATGTGGATCCAAGTGCATGGAAACACGTATCTTTTCCTTATTACACAATCTATGTATCAGGATGGGAAAAGGTAATGAAGTCTGAGTACGAATCGCTGACTCATGGATCTGTCCGGCCATGACTCGTACCCAGTCAATATCGTAGCTAACTAGAATACTAGCTAGTAGTGCATCCCTCTATAGGGTGATCACATTATCTGTAAAGGTGGGTCTGATGCTCTAACAGATAATAGACCACCAAAACTTGGCTCTGAATGAGAGGTGGGATTTCCCGATTTGAGCAGCATGGTTTGTGACCCACGTAGGTTCAACACCGTCCTCGCATATCTGGGTGGCTATCCACCTGAGCAACTCTGTCTTCATATCCACATTCTTCTCGCTCACTGCTTTCCTTATCTTAGAAATTTTAGCATCATACTCTATGGTGGAACAAAGTACTATGTAGTTTGGCCAAAACTTAACCCTCCTGATAGTCTCCTCTAAAATATCAACAACTTCACCCCGAACTAGAACTTCTCGCAACCTTGTCTGCTCTATGGGCTTACTTCCTCGAGGAAGATCTTGGAATATAGTGGCATAATAGGCAACATAAAATTCTCGGACCAGATATGGGGCATACTTGTCCAATTTTTGTGACAGCTATGCAAACCCGTGATGGTTGATCTCTATCGCCAAGTCAGGTACTCTACTCATCCAGAATCATTGAGTCTCGATTCCTCATGAAATTGTCGAACCTGCCTTTCTGGACCCTTTGGTTCCAACTCTTTTTCATATATCTCGTGCATGCCTAGAACACACAATCTAGTATTCATTGCGTCCGTGGAAGTGAAAAAAATAGTAGGATCCACCAGAGGTTGAGAACTAGTCTCCACAGGTTAGGTATGAGATGCTGCAGTGGACCCTGATTTTGAAAGTGGATGGCCATCTTCCGACTCGTCTTCATTGCCCTCCTCTTCAGACTGAGAGGGACTAGTAACTTCCATTGGTATTAGTGCAACATGGATTCGAGTCTGAGGCACATTTGCCTCGGAGTCTATCTGGACTCTATGGACTTCCACAGATCCCTTAGATGTTTTATCATCAGATGAGTCATCCCTCAACTGTCTTACCTAAACTTTAGTAGCCTCTTTTCCAACCTTTGGAGCCATATAACCTGAAAATTCAACCAAAAAATATAACGTAAGCACCATAGTGTTTGAAATAGATAGAACTACAAAGACAGATTAACAATAGTAACCTAAATAGTAAAAGAAAAATCAAACACAGTGCACTGCTTCAGCTGCAGATTTGTAGGTAAGATGCATAGGTACGACTTGCAGGTAGACTTACGAGTCATACAAGAGTCTCATAATACTGAGGTACCTGGGAGATGAATTTCTGATCACAAAAATGAGCCTTAGGTACGACTCGTAGGATGACCTACGAGTCATAGTCTGGGCTAGTAGTCAGGAGCAGAATACTATTTAAAACAAGGCAGATTCTACAAGTCCCTTACAATAATTCATAGTAAATACTACGAGTCACAGATGGGTCTCATATGGTAAGTAATAAGAAGCCTCATATGACAGGTGTCTTTTACAAGGGGTCACTACGACCCATAGGGTTACCTACGACTCGTAGTGGGTCCTCGTGGCAGAGAACAGAACCCACCTTTGGTGCTTCCAATCTTCCATCAAGAACCAAGCATCATGCCAAACAATGTTTAGGTAGCATCGAAGTAGTACATCATCATAGACACACAATTAAAATCACTATGAATTTTGTCAACACAACCAACTAGTGCCCCACAGTTAAGAAATAGTCCCCAACTACTTTCACGAAATAGCCAAGATTAACTAGTCCCCAATGCACAATCATCAACAGTCAATCCTACAACCACCCAACAAGGGAAACCATTTTATTCAAAAACATGCTAGGGAATTTAAGAGGCCCAACCTCATTCCTCATGCTCATAAAATCATTTTCTCATGTGTGTACTCAATATGAATGAAAAATCAACATTCATTCAACACTATTCAAGGATCGCAATATGAATGTGCCAAATGTAACTACAAAAACCTACCAAACGAGCAAATGAAGACCAAAGAGAGATAATGAGAGAACAAGGAGTAAGCCGAAACCCTAGTTATGTTATGCCAGAAAACTCACCGAATTTTGGTGGGGGTTGAGAAAAAATTGGTCGGAGAAGATGAAGGGAGTTATGGGGAAGCTTTGGGGAAAATAACTGATAAAAAATGTGGGAAAGTAGGGTCAAATCACTTTTGACCCCTTACATGCTCAATCCGGGTCAACTTTTAAAATTCTACAAACTGGGTCTATAAGACCCCAACTATGAGTCGTAGGGTGTCCTGCGCCTCATAGGTCCCGATATCGTAGAAGACTCAACACTTGGAAAAAAAATTATAATTCATACCTAGGCACTACAAACCCCACTTACGGCTCGTAGGACACCCTACAAATCGAAAGGTTGGCTCGTAATGTGTGTGCTAACTTTGGATACTTACTAGTTCCCTCTACGAGGCATGACTACAAGTAGTAGGGTTGATTATGAATAGTAGGCCTACTCGTAGAAGCTGCTCCACATGCTATTTTCTTCAACTCTTTAGCTTTTGGTCAGTCCTTGCAGATCACACTATAAGATATATTAATGTCTAGAACAATGCAACGGATCCAGTGTCTCAACATATCAAAATAAACATCAAACTACTACCTAGCGATTCAAAGAAATGATCTAAACTTAAACAGTCCAAAAATATAAGAGATCTTGGGTTGCCTCTAAAGAAGCACCTTGCTTAATGTCGCAGCTCGACTTCGTCACCATAAGTACTTAGAATTCCTCATGGGTTTATGGAGTATCATCTTTACTCCTCTGGCCCCATCTTTGATCTCTTTGCACAAGCTCTAATCGTGTTGCTATTTGCTCATCCCTATAATCAAGTCTCTATATTGCTATTGCTTGTTGGTTCACCTTGTAATTCACGTTGATGACATCAAACTTTACCTCTTGTACAACCTTTTCTTGTTATTAGTTTTGATAAGCACTTACATAAACATACGCTCAATCCTTGAGAGTTTATCAGTAATGCCTTGATGGGTTGGTAACCTGAGCCAATTACGTGTACTTTCTTTTCTGGTAGTGCTTGGGGTTCTCTCGGATGTACTAGTTGATGGCACTACCTGCTTTTGTAGTGGTTGATAAACTTGCATGATAGCAGACAACTTATCCATGTATTCGATAATTTTGCTCAATGGTATGCCTCGGAAATCCCCAACACTCCCCTCCAAATAAGGCACCAACATGACTTTGTTATTCAGAGTTTAGTGCTTGGTAGAAGCTAGTCGCCAATTTATCATCAGTTAGATAATGCTTTTGGTTTGTTTCCACGTACTTTTTATGCCTTTCCCAACCTGCTACCAAAGATTCTCCTAGCACTCTTTTAAAATTGCAAATGTTATCCTGTAGCTGTTGCTTATTGGTCCCTTTATAGAAATTCATGAGGAAAACTCTCTACACCTCCCCCACTTAGAAAAAACATTAGGTAGGAGAACTGACCATCATTCAGCAGCCTCACTCCAGAGAGTCATGGGGAAAACTTGAAGAGCCATGGCCTCACAAGCAGGATGGTTTGTCCCAAGAACCCCCCTCAGTGTTTGAGTAAAATGTCGCAAGTGCATTTGAGTGTCTTTGGACTCATGCCATAGAATAGGACATGTTTCTATAAGGTTCCCAATAGATCATTAATGATGTAGAGCTTTAGTTCGGTCATGGTTGAAACGACCCCAAAAAGTTCCCTAAAATGTTCCTCGGAAGTAACCAAAAACTTGTTCTCCATATATTTAAAAATCCATTTGGAATTTCAAAATCTGACTTTAGATTCTTGTTCAGGGGGTTCAAATTAGAGTTACAAGTGTTTAACCTCAATTTTAAAGCAAAGGAATCGAATTATTAAAAATTTACACTTGGTGCAATTTCCAGAGACGGTCTGCGATCTCTCTGTGACACGGAGAGGTTGTTTTCCTGTACTGTCTTTTCCTAGTTCACCCTTTACCCTATGTCTTAACTTTTTTTCACCCTCACATCACCCCAAAAAATTCTCCAATATTTCTCCAAATACTTATACTCATTTCTAACCCTAAATTCAAGTCCCAAACTCAAGGCCAATCTCAAGGATTTCTTCAAGGAACTCACCAAGCTTCAAATCTCCATTAATGACTTCTTCAAGAGCTTCACAAAAGCTAAGGTATGTGGTGTTGAACCATTGGGTCCTTCTACCCATGGTGCCTAAACCCTCTTCTACTTAATAATGCATGATTTAAAGTTGATTTTACATGTGAGTCTTGAATATTGAGAAATTTACTCATAGTGATTTTAATACATGAAAGTATGGTTGTTTAAGCATGTTTTGAGCTTCAAATCTTGGATCTAATATTGGATTTGATGAGGGGTTTGGATATGAACGTCTTGAGGGTGTTGCAAGGTGTTGACTAAAGGTTTTACCACTGATTTTCTTGCATGATTTCATCTATAAATTGCATGCTCTTTTACCCCTATTACACACCCCCAAGGTTTTGATAAAATATCCGATTATGGTTTCTTGAGGAAATGAAGGTCCAAAGCATGAGATATGATATGAATGATATTATGATGATTATCTATTGATGAAATGAGCTTATGAACATGATTATTCCTATATGAGGTATTGCATTAGAGCTTATTATGAATCCTATATAAAGTGTTGTATAGACCATGCCTAACCCGGGGAAAAGAGCTGGGTAACTAGATGGGGGTTTATACTCATTCACTAAGGTGATAGGTGCGATCATCACTAACTGGATAGGGGTTTATACTCATTCACTTGGGTGATAGGTGCGATTATCACCAACCTAAATGAGGGGTTTATCTCTCATTCACTAGGGTGATAGGTGCAATTATTACCAACCTATAGAGGGGTTTGTACCTTGGAGAGCTAGCTTGGTCTCATTCTTCACATATGATATTCTATATGAGATTGATATACTTAAGCATGATTTACTTATGCATTGATCATACATGTCATCTTGCTATAATACGCTTATTGTCTATCGTCTTGCATTTTGGATTATGATATCTATCTCTTGTTGCATTGCATCCTGCATACTTAGTGCATTCAAATGTACGAACATATACTCTTGCCTACATGATATCACCATGTAGGAATCGGTGCCTGCGTTGATCATCTTCCTTCTCTACATGGCTAGGCAGTGCTATTCCAAGCTTATGGGTGAGTCCTCCATTTTGGGGATTTTTGTTTTTGTCTTTTCTCTATTGTCTATGTATTAAGACATTATCTTGTGTTATCTTTGACTATAAGGGAGAACCTGATTACTTTGTCCTGGCCCCCGCTCTTTCTATGTCTTAGAGGTATATGTTGGATAAGGTGTGTGCTATGTATAAGCTTGACTCTTGACTTCTGACATCGGTGTTTATGCAAGTTTCCCTTACTCCTATTGCCCTTACTTTTAATTGTATATGTCTTTTTATTCTTTCGCAACCAAGGACGTGTGACGATATGCTAAAAGGCTTGTTTGGTGTTGCCTTCGGGTTGTCCATTCGTCGTGTCACGTCTAGGCCCTAATCTTAGGTCCTGAAAAACTTAGTATCAGAGCAGTAGGTTGGTAGATCCTCAGAGTCCAACATAACGCATCGATTGGAGTCCTATTCATGGTTGTGAAGCGCGCCGTGACTATGAATAGGAGGCTATGAGGCGTTTTAGGAAATGTTTCCCTTCTTCTTGTTCTAAGTCATGCTTTAGAGTTGTGACAAGTTTCTTTCCCCCTAAAAATTATTCTTTTCCTTTCTAGATTATGCCAAATACTAGAGGAAGACAGGCCCAAACTCCTGAGGAGCAACCTACCAATGGGAGCTCCGGGATGCCCTTACTTTGCTTGCCCAAGTGGTGGCCAATCAAGTCTAACAAGGGGCCCAAACTCCTCATTCTAATACCTCGGGAGCTAGGGTAAGAGACTTTATGAGGATGAATCCTCCATTTTTCCATGGGTCAAAGGTGGATAAGGATCCACAAGAGTTTAATGATGAAATCAATAAAATCTTGTTGATCATGGGTGTTGAGACAAATGAGAAGGTGGACTTGGCGTCATACCAACTCAAGGGGGTGGTCCAAATTTGGTTTGATTAATGGAAATGTGAGAAGGGTAATGGCTATGTGGTGCTATGGGAGGAATTCAAGTTGGCCTTCCTAAATCGGTTCTTCCCTCTTGAGCTTAGTGAAGCGAGGTTGGTTGAATTTATGAACTTGAAACAAGGTGGTATGAGTGTGAGGGGGTATGCCCTCAAATTTAATCAACTCTCAAAGTATGCTCCTCACTTGACGGCCGATTCTAGGTCAGGAATGAATAAGTTTGTTATGGGGGTCTCTGATTTGGTAAGTGGAGTACTGATCCGCAATACTTATTGGTGAGATCGACTTGTCTCAGTTGATGACATATGCCGAGCAAATGGAAGAAAACAAGTTTCGGAAGAGGAGGGGCCATGAGGTCAAGAGAGCCCGCCTTGAGGGCATGTTCCAAAGGGGTGCTAGATTTCAAGGCCCGAGGCCTCCTCATGCTACTAATAGGGGGTTTGCCAATGACTTCCATAGGCGTCAAGGTAATGTTGGTGGGGTGGCTCCCATTTATGCGTGTCCTGGAGGGGGTCATAAGGTCCAATGTCTAAAGGGTTCCAATATATGTTTTGATTGTGGGGAGCTTGGTCACAAGAGGGTTGATTGTCCAAGAAATCGTGGTAAGGTTAGGGGTGCAAATGTGGTCCCATTGGGTAGAGGTGGTCCTCAAGGTGGTTTCCTAAGGCACAACCGCTTTTATGCTCTACATGTAAGGCAAGGGGTTGGTGAATTCCCCGATGTTGTTACTGGTATATTGAAAATTTTTGATCTTAATGTATATGCTTTGATTGATCCGAGTGCCACCCTTTTCTTTATTACCTCCTTTGTTGCTAAAAAGTTCCATGTTGAGTCAGAGTTGTTGCATGAGTCATATGAAGTGTCTACTCCTATTGTTGTATCTATTGTTGCTAGGAAGGTGTATAAAAATTGTCCAGTTTGCATCTCGCATAAAGTCTTACCTTGTGATCTTGTTGAATTAGATATGGTTGATTTTGATGTTATTCTTGGGATGGATTAGTTGCATGTATACTATGCTTCTAGTGATTGTAGAGCCCATAGGGTCAAGTTTCAATTTCCAAACGAACCCATCCTTGGGTGGGAAGGTCATGATGTAATAGTGAGGAGTAGGTTCATCTCATGCATTAAAGCCCATAGGTTGATTTCCAAGGGGTGTTTATATCATCTTGTGATAGTCAGAGATTTGGAATCCAAAGTCCCTTCCATTGAGTCAGTCTTGATTGTAATGCATTTCTTGATGTCTTCCAAAATGACCTTCCCGATGTCCCTTCCGAAAGGAAGATAGATTTTGGCATAGATCTCCTTCCCGCTTTATTCCCCTTTACCTTATGGCCTCGGCAGAGTTGAAGGAGTTATAGGAGCAATTGAAAGATTTGTTGGATAAGGGATTTATTAGACCTAGCTAATCACCTTAAGGTGCACCAGTGTTATTTGTAAAGAATAAAGATGGGTCACTTAGAATGTGTATTGACTACTGGCAACTCAATAAAGTTACTATAAAGAATAGATATCCTCTTCCAAGGATTGATGACTTATTTGACCAATTGCAAGGGGCTAACTTTTTCTCTAAGATTGATTTTCGGTACGGGTACCATCAAGTGAGGGTGAGGGAGTATGATATTCCCAAGACAACCTTCTGGACTAGATATGGGCACTATGAATTTATGTTGATGTCCTTTGGATTGACTAATATACCGGCCATCTTCATGGACCTAATAAATAGGGCTTTCAAACCCTACTTTGATTCCTTTGTTGCGGTCTTCATTGATGATATTTTGATCTATTCACATAGTAGAGAGGAGCATTTGGGCCATTTGGGGGTTGTGTTGCAAAGGTTGAAGGAGGAGAGATTGTGCAATAAGTATGACAAGAGTTTTGGTTGAAGGAGGTCACATTCTTGGTTCATGTCGTGTCAGGGGATGGTATTAAGGTGGACCCTAAGAAAATCAATGTGATTAGGAATTGGCCTAGACCATTGACCCCGTTGGATATTAGGCGTTTCTTGGCCCTGCGGGTTACTATAGAGGTTTGTGAATGGGTTCTCCTCCATTGCTTCTCCTATGACAAAATCGACTCAAAAAGGTGAAATTTTTATAGACCAACGAATTTGAGACAAATTTCCAAACATTGAAAGATAGGCTTATGTACGCTCCTACATTGTCTCTACTGGATGGGCTTGAGGGTTTTGTTATGGATTGTGATGTATCTAAAGTTGGTTTGGGTTGTGCACTAATGCAAAATGGTAAGGTCATAGCCTATGCTTCTAGACAACTCAAGGTGCATGGAAAGAACTACCCTACCTATGATCTTGAATTAGCTGCCGTGGTGTTTGCATTAAAGATTTGGCAACATTATTTGTATAGGGATGTTGATATCCTCACCGATCTTAAGAGCCTTCAATATGCCTTCAATAAAAAAGATCTTAACTTGAGACAAATAAGGTGGCTAGAACTTCTTGAGGACTATGACATGAGTGTGCATTATCATCCAGGTAAGGCAAATGTTATGGCGGATGCTTTGAGTCGGGTGCCCAAGGGTAGCCAAACTCATGTGGATGGTGGTGATAGAGAGAAGGCTAGGGAGGTGCAAAGATTGGCTATATTGGGGATGACGTTGGAAGATGTAGGTGATGGTGTTGTCATTGTTCATGGTTCAAAATCTTTTATGGTTGATGGGGTGATAGCAAAACATGATCTAGACTCCTAATTGCTTGAGTTGAAGGCCTTGGTGAAAGAAGGAAAGATAGTGGTTTTCTCCTAAGGAGGGTATGGGCCCTTAGATACCAAGATAGGTTATGTTTTCTATGTGTTGATGGTTTGAGGGAGTGAATTCTTGACGAAGCCCATAATTCCTTTTATTCTATCCACCCCGATTCCACCAAAATGTATAGAGACTTGAAGGATGTGTATTGGTGGGGAGGCATGAAGAGAGATATTGCCAAATTTGCTTCCAGTTGCCATGGTTGCCAACAAGTAAAAACCGAATCAAAGACCGGGTTGCCTAACCTAAGACAGAGAGATTCCTACTTGGAAGTGGGAGGTAGTTAATATGGATTTTATGGTTGGGTTGCTCAAGGCTAGGAAAGGCTTTGATTCCACATGGGTTGTGGTTGATAGGATGATGAAATCAGCTTATTTTCTACCGGTCAAGACTTCATATGGAGCTGAAGAGTATGCAAGGTTGTACATCCATGAGTTGGTGAGATTGCATGGGGTTCCCTTATCCATTATATCGGATCACGTTGCACAATTTACTTCACACTTTTGGAGATCTTTTCAAAGGGGTATTGGGACCAAAGTTCAGCTCAGTACGACCTTCCAACCTCAAATGGATGGCCAAGCCGAGAGGACAATTCAAACACTTGAGGATATGCTTAGGGCTTTTGTATTAGAGCTTAATGGTAGTAGGGATGACCATCTTCCATTGATTGAATTTGCCAACAATAATAGATATGACTCTAGCATCGGTATGGCTCCTTTTGAGGTTCTTTATGGGACACGTTGTAGATCAGCAGTGGGTTGGTTTGAGGTAGGAGAGGTGGCCCTATTAGGGATGGATCAGGTTATGGATGCTCTTGAGAAGGTTACGATGATTATGGAAAGGTTGAGGACAACACAAAGTCATCAAAAATCCTATGCTGATGTAAGAAGAAGAGACCTAGAATTCCAAGTGGGTGATTGGGTCTATTTGAAGGATCCTCCAATGAAAGGTGTGGTTAGTTTTGGTAAGAAAGGAAAATTGAGTCCTAGGTATGTTAGTACTTATGAGGTTATAAAGAGGATTGGTAAGGTGGCTTATCAGTTGAGGTTACCTAGTGAGATGAATTTGGTCCATCCGGTGTTTCATGTTTCTACGATGAGAAAATGTTTGGTGATCCTGATGCCATTGTGCCTTTGATGTCCTGAGTGTTGTTGAGGATAACATGACATATGAGGAGGTTCTGGTTCATATCTTGGATAGGCAAGTAAAGAGATTGAGGAGCATATAGGTGGCATCCGTTAAGGTCCTTTGGGGAAACTAACAAGTCGAAAGTGCAACTTGGGAGGCCGAAGCGGACATACAAAAGCAGTACCCTTATCTCTTGCACTCCACTTGAGCCTAAGGCACTAATTTTAAGTCCCCTATGTGTTATCAAGTCTTACATTTCAGCCCTATGTCATTCATGTGCATTCATGTTTATGTTGGCAATTTATGATGATTTCACACTTATAGTGGGATTTTGAAAGTGATATTTTAAATGTAATGTTGCATTCATGCTGGGGCTGATTTTTTCATGATTATTCTTATCTTGTATGTATCTTCTATATTCGGGGACGAATGTTCCCAAGGGGGTGATATTGAAATGAACCCAAAAAGTTTTCGAAAACGAGCCTCAAACGTAACTAAAAACTTGTTTTCCATATATCTAAAAATCCATTTGGAATTCAAAAATTCAACTTCATATTCTTGTTCAGAGAGTCCAAATTTGGGTGATAAGGGTCTAACCTTGATTTTTAAGCAACAGAATCAAATTATGAAATTTGCACTTCGTGCAATTTCTAGAGACGGTCCGCGATCTCTTCGCGACGCGGAGAGGTTTTCCTGCGCTGTCATTTCCTAGTTGGCCAAGATTTTTTTAAGAGTTGGACCTAAGTTTTCCCAAATTTATGTTCACCTATACTTAACCTTATTTCACCCTCATATCACCCAAAAACATTCCCAATATTTACCTAAACACTTAGACTCATTTCTAACCCTAAATTCAAGTCCAAAACTCAAGGTCAATCTCAAGGATTTCTTCAAAGATCTCACCCAAGCTTCAAATCTCCAATAAAGTCTTCTTCAAGAGCTTCACAAAAGCTAAGGTATGTGGTGTTGAACCATTATGTCCTTCCACCCATGGTGTCTAAACACTCTTCTACTTAATAATGCATGATTTAAAGTTAATTTTACATGTGAGTCTTGAATATTGAGAAATTTACTGCACAGTGATTTTAATACATGAAAGTATGGTTGTTTAAGCATGTTTTGAGCATCAAATCTTGGATCTAATGTTGGATTTGATGAGGATTTTAATATGAATGTCTTGGGGGTGTTGCAAGGTGTTGATTGAAGGTTTTACTACTGATTTTCTTGCATGATTTCATCTATAAATTGCATGCTCTTTTACCCCATTACATACTCCCAAGGTGTTTGATAAAATGTCCGGTTGTGGTTCCTTGAGGAAATTAAGGTCCAAAGCATGAGATATGATATGAATGATGTTATGATGATTATATGATGATGAAATGATGATAAAATGAGCTTATTAACATGAGTATTCCTATATAAGGTATTGCATTAGAGCTTATGATGAATCCTATATAAAGTGTTGCATAGACCATGCCCAACCTAGGGGAAAAGAGCCGAGTAACTGGATGCGGTTTTATACGTATTCATTAGGGTGATAGGTGACATCATCACCAACCGAATGGGGGCTTATACTCATTCACTAGGGTGAAGGGTGTGATCATCACAAACCTACCGGAGGGTTTGTACCTTGGAGAGTTATCTTGGTCTCATTCTTCACATATGATATTCTATATGAGCATGATTTACTTATGCATTGATCATACGTGCCATATTTCTATAATATGCCTACTGTCTTGCCACATACTTAGTACATTCAAATGTACTAACACACACTCTTGCCTACATGATATAACCATGTAGGAATCGGTGCCCAAGTTGATCATCCTCCTTCTCCACGTGGCTAGGCAGTGTTATTCCAAGCTTGTGGGAGAGTCCTCTATTTTGGGGACTTCGGTTTATGTCTTTCCTCTATTATCTATGTATTGAGACATTATCTTGTGTTATCTTTGACTAAGAGGGTGAGCCCAGTTACTTTGTCTTGGCGCTCGCTCTTTCTATGTCTTAGAGGTATATGTTGGACAAGGCGTGTGCTATGTATGAGCTCGAGTCTTGAGTTTTGACTTCGTTGTTTATGCAAGTTTCTCTTAGTCCCATTGCCCTTATTTTTAATTGCATATGTCTTTTTATGCATCCGCAACCAAGGACATGTTACTATATGCTAAGAGGCTTGTTTGGTGTCCCCTTCGGGTTCCCCATTCGCCATGTCACGTCTAGGCCATAGGCTTGGATCGTAACAATGGTGCTGACCAACCTGCACTTAAAATCAACTAACAAAAACAAAAATAAAAGTAAAATACAAGAGAGTTTAGGAATTAACACTAGAACTAACAAATAGTGAAATCAAGTCAAAACCTAGTTGTAGTCCCCGGAAATGGCGCCATAATTTTTTTGATCTGATGTTCATGCTCCAATAAGAAAGCAATCATTATCAAGAATTAACCTAACCAAAGGTTAGGGTGGAATCCACAGGAAATACAGGGCTTGACTAAGGGAGTTCACTATCAATCATTTCAAGTATCTATAACTAAAATTTCTAAATGGGGGAGGGGGTAGGTAGGTGGTAATTCAAGAACAAAGTACAACAAACACTACACTACAATACAAGAAAACACTCAATTTTAGGGACAACTTGGGAATTGTATTCTCCATGGTTCATTGACTCAATACCCTAGGTAATATAACTACAATTGGATATTCGCATGCAGGATAGTAACTTAGGTTCTTCCATCCCTCTTATGAAGGTGAAGGTTGAATTTCACCATGGCGCTTGGTCGGCTACCATGGCATGCCAACTAATCATTACCTTTGTCCCAGTCAACCTCCCCTTGGTCAGGTTTGGTCGAGTAGACGAGAACACATCAATCGAATCATGTCATCTACTTCCCTTTTCTTATTCGTCACTACCTTGGTTGGGATCGTGATAGTAGGCGGGGTTTGGTGTTGGCCAGCACCAAACAATAATTATAATGAAGGGAAATAGACAATACATGTAAAATTCCAATCATAGAAATGCAATAAACCTAGGTCATCTCAAGTCAACTATCCATGGTTCCCACAACGCCAAGTTGTGTGTGCTTAGCTACTCATGGTAAGACAAAACCTACAAAAATGCATATATAAGACATGATTGAGAATTTACCCAAAGCAATAAAGATTGAAGACACCACCAATCGCAAACCAAAAGTTTGATCGATTGACAATGAGTACAAGCCAAGATTCGCAATCCCCAAAAAATGAGTTTTCCAAGAGAAAATGATAAACTAAGTTAAAGCCCTAAAAGTATTCTTGAGAGTATATTCAAAGATGATCTTCTCTTTTGAATTTTGAATCTCCTTTAATAAAACCATGACTTCAAATATTTATAGTGTTTATAAAATAACCCAAAAAATTACACAGAAAAAAATACCTGGCAGCTGGTATGCCTCACAGGTACTACTCATAGGGTGACTTACGAGTTGTAATCGGGATCTCGTATCAAGTTCTTGGCTTCTTGGACTCAACTGGTATGACCTATTGGTATGAGTCATAGCTTAGGCTACGAGTTATATGCTCCTCTCGTAGTCTAGGCCTTCAGTTATTTATCCAAAATTTGGGTTCTCTGCTTCCTGCTACGAGTACACCTATATGAGTTAAAACGAGACTTATGACTCATAGGATGGCCTCGTAGGGTTGACCTTCACTTAGCAGATTTTTTATTTTTAGTCTCTGTTTCTTGCTAAAATAGCACTGTACGACTTGTAGCTTGGGCTATGACTCGTAGGTGAACTCGTGTGTCCTATGCTTCAGTAAAATCTGCAATTTTTCTCCAAAATCATGCCCACCCAACTTTTCTGCAAGAAAAACACAAAAACACGTAAAACTCATAAAAAGTCGCATTAAGAACTCACAAAATCCCTTATTTTAGGCATCAAATGTGTTGTATTTTGACAGCACATCATTGTGGAGAGTTGGGTCTTAAGGTAAAGGATTCCCCTCGTAAACACAATAAGAGCGGAGGAGGTGTTGGCAGGATGATTAATCTCAAGTGTCAATGGTGTGGAAAGTACCATGTTGGCCATGCTTGAGGAAGACTAATGCTTGTTATAGGTGTAGCAAAGTGGGTCATAAGCTAATGAATTGTTCGTATGTTCGAAGGAAGTATAAAGGTGGTCAACCTTCAGATCAAGGTGGTCATGTTGATCAAGTGGCTCAAGAAGGGGATAAGGTGCTCGATGTTGCTACTGGTATGTTAAAATTTCCTTTGGCTTTGATGTGTTTGCATTGACGGGCCTAGTGTGCCACTATTTCTTTCATTATTCTTTTGGTTGCTAGTGGGTTTCATGTGTGTCCCGAACTATCTTGGGTGTCTAACTCCAGAAAAGCTTAGTAAGAACGGACATCACTGCCTACTTGGAAGCCAACTATGCATGCTCTAAATCCACTTTACCATAGCTATCCATGCTCGAATGACCTCTAATTGTTGTCATTGTACCAAATTATTGATCTACATAGTAATACGAGCATTTTGATACCAATAACATAAATTTTGGAGTTGGGCCCAAGATCATATCAAAATAGAATTGTGAAATTCAAAATGAAAATCTTGAAATCAACTTCATAAAAAGCTTAAAACATAACACAATATAGAAACCCAAATAAGATACAACTCAAGGCCAATAACGAAAGAATTCAAATTCATGCAATGAAGATAATTAAAGAAAAACTTCAAGAAACGGACAATAGCTATAACAACAAATTATCTCCAATAGAGCCCCTGGTACAGTTTCTAGATATGCCAGCATATTTTCACGGGAAAACATCACAGCTTGGACTCTTGAATTGCCAAAATTGGACATATATTAACCATGAAATCACTTCCCAAAGCTTTCCAATAATTCAATCTGAAAATAGCAAAGGACAGTAGTTAAAATGCCAAACTCACCTCAGGTGGATTTCAAATCACTTTCTAAGCTTATAAATGTGTTTTTCCTGAAAAATCATGCAAGATAGCCTTCTAAAACAATCAATTTGGGCTCTTTTATCTCTAGAAATAGTGTTTTAAAGTTGAGAGAATAAGCTAAAAATCGAGTCTTTATATTGCGTAGATAACCCTCCACGAACGCGGAGATTCCAAACTCGTGAATGTATAAAACAACCCCATTTAACCCTCCATGGAGATTCCAAGACCACGAACATGGAAAGAAACCCCATAAACACGTAGCTTTATGTCCACGAATGCGGTAAATAAAAATCCATTGGATCAGCATCAACACCTGATTCTGATGCTTCAGAATCTTTTAGAGTTCCGTGAAAATAAATAATATATAAAATTTGATTGAAATAATATTCTGAACTCCATGATGCAGTCAAAATTTTTATCGTAGGTCATTCTAATAAAAATTGCATATCACTCCCTAGGTCATTTTTAACCAAATTCCATCGAGGAGATTGAAATTAGTCCGAAGCCTTGGGAGTCAAATGAAAGGTTGTTTTAGAAAAATTTGATATTCTGGAGTTAACTGCACTGTCAACATTCTCATCCAAGCATAATTTCTAACAATTTTAACTAAAGTCAACTGTAGGCCAAATTTCAATAGGAAGAAAAACTAAATGGTCTAAACTCACACTGAACGCCTCGGTGCTCGAGCCGATCATTCCTCTAGCCAAAATTGACCATTTTGGAGTAGATGAAATTGTCAGAATTCTATTATGTGGCCATATTCTTGTATTTATTATCAAAGATCAAAGTCAACCATTCAAAATTTAGGAGCTCCAAAACACGAAAATTTGCATAAAATCCAAATAAACAACCAGGCTATTGATCTATTAGTTCCAACAAGTCATAAATGAACTGAGATCACTATAAGAAAGATCTAAACACTAAAAAAATAAGGTGCAAAGAAAATGACCTGTAGGGTCATTGAAATATCCACTATTAAAAAAGACTTTAATTTGCAAGAGTTAAGGACAGTCATAGTCTCAAGTATGAAAGAATAAGGATGTTGGGCCCCATTCTCCACCAGAGCCAAAAGAACCCCCATGAAGTGAACAATGCTAGGAAAGAACTCTATCTTAGAAGAAAATTCCAAACTTTCTTCAAGTGCAAAAACTCATCCAAATCCATCTTAGTCACCATCTCTCACTCAATTGAACTAGAAATAGCTAGATGTAATGACCTCAAAGGTCATTTTCAACATTATAAATAAAATTATCATTGTTCCCTTCTCAAATGTTGTCTTGAGTTATTTTCGAGTGATTCTAAAAGTTAAATTTGAAAAATTCATAAAAAGTTGAAATTTTGCTAAAGAAAATATTTTTAAAGGTTTAAAGTTTGAAATTTTGAGTTTTGAGGTCATCTTGAATTTTGAGTTTTTAGATGCAATCTCGTCGATTCTATTAGCTCTGAAATGGGAAATTTGATCTAGAAGAACTAAAAGAACTGAATTCGATGTTAAATTAGAGATTTTGGATCCAAAGTTGCAATTTTAGTTTAATTTGGATCATAATTTGACTTTGAGAAACATTCAGAGTTTGGAAGCTCAAAATCGTAATTTCGATAGTTTCTATGGTTCAGGATAGTGAAACTAATGCTATAAATGATCTCGTTGTAATTTTTAGAGTTCTCAAAGGTATTTTGAATTCTAACTTGTTTATTTGTGTCCTATTAGGTTCTAGGCCAAAAAGGCCTCGAGTTCAAATTCTGATGGTTCTATTGAGTCTGGAATGCCGAATTTGGTAAGGTCGTATATTTTATTTGTGTTCAAGTGGTTCTCAAAGAATATCAATGGTTCATTCTATGATTTATGTGTTTTTCAATTGCTGATATCTGGGTGCCTAAAGCCGATAGCTTTGTGTTCGCGGCATGCCTTATGTATTCCTATGTTAAGTTAGTAATCATAAAACAATCACATTGATGTTACCACAGCTGTTCAATCATTTTCAGGGTAAAGAACGAATCAATCCAATATGGGTCCAATGAACTAATCAAGTTCTATTATTTTAGGACAATAAAATAGGGAAGCATTTTGACTTTAACATATTCAATCCTCAAAATAGGAACATGTCTGACTTTAACATACTTAGTCCTCAAAATAGGAGCATGTCCAACTTTAATGAACTGAGTCCACTCCTATGTTTGGCGGCGTAGTTATTGAGTTCGAGTTGGTCTTATTCTCACTCAATTCGGTACTCAACACTCCTCTCAAGACTCAATGTTCATAAATAATCAATACTAATCAATGAGTATCATAAGCACTCTTGTCAATCCATCAGCTCTGTCACAATCGATTCTTTCGATCACATGGGAGGACTTTCAATTTATACGAATCTTTATAGTTCAATTACGATGACTCATAGGACCATCAAATTCTATCAACCTATTATCATATTCATATTACAATACAGTCAACATTCTCAAATCAAGGCTCTAGGCTTCATTCCTAGATTCATTCATGCATTTATGCTCAAATCATATCTAGGATTTTTAAAAATAGAAGGTTTAAAACATGCTTTAAGGAAAACAATTTTTATAAAAATGATCAGTTATGCAAAGATATATAAGAATAGATTTTTCATCATGTAATTTTCAAGAAACTAACTCATATAGACTCAATACCTTCACCTTTCAATCTATCTCAATCAAGGAGTATATGGAAGAACAATTACATGCTTTAGGTTAGTCTTACATACCCTGGAAGAGAAAAATCTCTTAAAGAAATCTTTAGTTTGCTATTGAAGATGAAGAACCCTAGCCACTTCTTTGAGAGAACTTTGAACGTCAAATTCTATTTTTTTCAGATATTTTTATGTTAATTGGAAGTTATTACGATATACGCTTGGCTTAGGGAAGTTTCTAGGGGTAAAAGGACCAAAATAACCTTTTGGGAACTCGAATAATAATCAAGATTGAAAATAAAATGACTTTTGATGAGTTCTGACGACCAAAACGATGGTCGACGGGTCCCATTGCTAAACCATTCAGCGGTATGCCGAATGAAAACCCCTAGTCACTTTTTTTTAATAGTTTCTCATCGATTCCGGAATGTTTTGGAGGTCAAATTTGGTCGATCGCCGAATTTGACAATTCAAACAATTTCAGTAAAATGATCGTAACTCTTTACTTCGAACTACGGTTAAAGCAATATCATATGTGTTGGAAAGCTAATATAAAGATCTTTAATTTGATATATTATGTGTCTCCAAACTCATTATGTACCTAGAGAATGACAATTTTAAGTTGATCCTTCCATGAACTCATATCAAAACTGTAACACCCCTCACCTTACACTACTAGTACAATTCAAATGAAACATGACATGGTTTGGACAAATTAACGCTAATTTTCAAAAGTGCTTGGATCTCGCGTTAATGGGCTATATGTGCATCTAGCGCTTAAGAGGGTTGAGTGTATACATGTTTTGTTTCGAAGTTAGGAGATTACGGCCTTAAAAAGAAGTGAGAGAATTGAGGTGCTTGTAGGACCTAGAAGCTAGTAGGTGAGTCAGCTACTTGCTTATCTTAAATCGCTAACTAAACGGAGACGAGACTCGACGTCGAAATTGTCCAAGTTCGATTATGAATTAAGTCCGTGTTG
>JAOTQR010032135.1:65466-99816 GCA_025774065.1 Solanum ossicruentum | reverse complement strand
CACATATCGCCCACTAACACGAGATTCAAGCACATTCAAGAATTGATGCAAATTTTGACCAAACCATAATATGATTCATTTAAATAGCATTAGTACACATAAAATATGGGGTGTTACATATACTTAGCCTTATTTCACCCTCATATTATCCTAAACATTCCCCAATACTCACCAACACACTTAGCCAAATATTTATTCCCAAATTGAAGTCCCAAAACTCAAGACCATCTTAAGGATTTCATCAAAGATTTCACTCAAGCTTCAAGTGCCCATTAAAGCCTTCTTCAAGGTTTCTCCAAAAGGTAAGGCATGCGGTATTGAACCACTGGGTCTTTCCACCCATGGTGCCTAAGCCTCCTTTTTACTAATATTACGTGATTTAAAGTTAATTTTACTTGTGGCTCTTGTATATTGAGAAATTTAATACATAGTGATTTTAGTTCATGAAACTATGATTGTTTTAGCAAGTTTTGATCTCTAAATCATGGATCTAATATTGATTTGATGAGGGCTTTTGATATGTATGTCTTGAGGGTGTTGCAAGGTATTGATTGAAGGATTTATAATGGATTTTCTTGCATGATTTCATCTCTAAATTGTATGGTCTTTTACACCCATGGAAACAAGCCTATTTCAGTAAGACTTTATCTCAATTCAATATCACATTTCTCACCCTACATTAAGTGGAAGACAAATAAAGAATTAAAAGCCCGGACAGGTTGGTTGGTTGGTTAAGTTGCATAGTCGAATTGCTTGCTCGAAAGAAATAAGTTATCATAATAACAAGAAGAAATCAAAGTCAAGTCGTGAAGGTTGGCTTACAGCAAGGTAGGAGCGAGCCGAGCGAGAGCAAAGCAAGCTCTAGTAGTGGGCTGTCTTTGCGGTCCCATTTTAGACAGAGGAAGAAGAGTAGCAATGCTGGGTAAAGCCATAAGCATTGATCTTATGCGGACCAAGCTGTGAAAAAGACTTTTTGGGTAGCCATCCTGGAATGCCAAGCCAGCACGACGGGTTTCCCCTTCCTCGGAACAACAGGCTTGGACTGTGAGCTCGCTTAGCAAACGAGGCTCGGAACGGGGTGGATGGTTATGGCGTATCGTAGATCGGACTTTGCTTTTCTAGGAATAAGGCTAGAGAAGGGATATTCCATATCAGCAGCTATGCTAGCTCAAAAAGGACTGAAAGAACTGACATTAGGTCGTAACTTGAGGGGAAGGAGCGGTAAAGAAGTAAGGAGGTCAACAAGTTCTTAGCTTGATTGAACTCAGCATAGTTAGAGATTAGCATCCCGCAAGGGCAACCTCTTTGGTCATGGATGCAGTGTGGATAAGAAGGAATGACCAAACGAAGTTGATGACTCGGCGCAGAAGGCCTTTTTGACAAAAATACCGAGTAAAGGGTTTTCATTTCTAATTAGGATTTCAACTTCTTTTGGTGATCAAAATGAAGAGAAAGGGTGCAATCCCATCTCCAGATTGAATCTTTGCGATGATTTCATTTTTTAAGGAATTCACGCATTCTCCGAATTGAAAATAATCTTTTTCTGCCGCTGGTCTTTCAGACCTTCCTTATTCTTTTGCTCCTGTAGATCATCCAAAGGACCGGCCGATCTCTTGAGAAGTCACTTGCACTTTTTCTTACCGGACGAGCTAACCTCGACACACCTCCTTTTTGTTCACGCCGCCCACCTAACTAGGGCCCCCATTGGAGGGCGATTGAAAAGGAGGCTGGCCCATATATTCAGGGGGAATTGGGCGAAAGTAGACATGCTTGCTCACTGGCGTCATCGGGCTTTCTTTTCGATTGCTTTCCTAGTCTATGTTCCAATTTAGGGGAGAAATCAATAGGCGCTGACTCCAAGACGGATACGATAGGCTTTGAGTCATCAATTTGAGCCCTCTCATCTAGAAAGGAGAAGGTCACCACCGGGTGGCTCACATCAAACTAGAAGAACTTCAAAAGCAATTAGAGGGTGGATGTAATTTAGCTCGACCATAAGGGAGAGTAACTTCACGAAGTGGCTCGACTAAAAGGAGAGGAACCCTATACAAGGCTCTCCACCTTGCCTCTGTAGACTTGACTTGAATTGCTTTAAACAAAGAAAATAGGGAATAGAGATAAATTCTTACAAAAATAGGATTGACTTGACTTCTCTTACTTCGTACCTTTCTTTCGGTTTCCCGGCTTAGTCGTTAAGTAGAATATTTTTCTTGCTTGAAGGTGGAGTTCATGATGCCTGGGTGGGTATCACGACCGGGCATCACGAACTAAGTTAAGGTCTTTCATATCATATCAACCACCCCACCGCCCGACTTCGATATGATTTATTTTCTTTTTTTCCGTACTAGTTCGTTCAGGAGCGGAAAGCCACTTTAAAGAAAGAAAGAAAGAGGTGCAAGGTGGAGAGCCACTTAACTGTAAGGAAAGGAGCAGAAAGCAACGTTGACTTACAGGAGAGTCACTCCAAGCAACGAAATCCACTTTTTTTGCTCTTAACACACTCGGCTAAGTAGGAAAAGATTGACCTCTGGGCTACGCTTTCTCAATCCCGAGGAAATGGAGTAAGAAAATGTATGCGCATCCGAACTATTAGCTTCACTAACACACACTGGCAAAGACCGGGGGATGCGTTATTGGCTGCTTTAACCCCACTTATGCTCAACTCTTCGTCTCCCTTATGGTTGAGCCTCCTTTGATCCCATCCGTCAGGTTTGTTGGAGCCTGGTCGAGAAGTTCAGATGTTCATGAACATGCCAGAATGGGATTGTCTCATGACTTCATGGATGCGGAATTGAAAGAACCATGCCTTTTTTCCCATCATCATCAAATGTTGCTTAGCGACAACCGGCTCAGGAGGCTCGCGTAGTTTGTTACGTCAGCAGCGCGGGGAGGTACAAACTGAGGCTATCTTATAATCCTGTTATTGGTAATGGCGTTGGTGAATCACTTGCCATGCTTTCTAGGCTTGACTCTTGGAGGCCTTCTCTATAAGGTCCTTCCGCCCCGGGCTCCATTAAATTATGATCGGGCCGAGAAAGAAGAAGCTGGATATGGAGAGGGCGTGAAGCGAGTATTCTAGCTACTTCGCCTACTTCTTATTATGGTTGCTATGTTTTCGTGGTGAAAATCCATGATGACTTTCTTTCCATTCCCCTTTCCATTCCTTTACGAGCCTTCGCCCTCCTCCCGACATGAAGGATTCCTTATTACCCTTCCTCATATTCAAAATTGCCTGTCCACCAATGGGCAGTGAAAGTCCGTAGAAAGCTTAACTCCTTAACTCCATTCGTGCTGCCCACCCAGGTATCCCGAACTGTACCATAAGGGAGAAGATTATTTAGTTTGCCCTACCAGGTGGTTAAGAAAAGAGTAGCATTCAGGGCGGGCGTAAGTTCCTGCTTCGTTTTCGCCACCCGTGGAAAAAGCTAAAGAAGAAGCAAGCTACGTAAGGTTTAAGGTAAGGGGCACTCCTAACATAGATTACCATTATAACCTATCTTTGCTAGTAGATAGATGCACAATATTAGTTACCTGAATTAAAGAGGACGATGGAATAAGTTGACTTCGCCTGGGCCCTCTGCGCAAGCTATAAATTCGTTTCACTATGTGAAACTCATACAACTCGTACTTTATAGTTGAGCTTTTGTCAAACTCAATATATCATTTGTGGCCCTGCGTTAAGTCGCATAGTTCAATATCTCACCCGTTGGGGGAAATTTTCTTATGCAAAGCACCCTTGCTTCTTAGCAGCTAAGCTAAGGTCGGAAAGGAAGAATGGGTGGGCGGCTAAGTTGAACATCCTTCAACCCCTAGGGAATTCATCATTGTAATTAATAAAGGGAATATATCTTGTCTTCACTAGGGCTCTTTATTTATTGCACTTGATGAGGGTTCTGGTTGGGAAACGGTTACTGGAAGGAAAGGAATAAGGCCCGAAATGCCTATGCCGAAAGACCTCATAAGAAAAGAATGAAAAAAATGATGTTTCCTTTCCAACCAATCAAGGGCTCCATGGGCAAGTTTTTGCTTTATAACATGCTTCGAACTGGTTGTATTTTGAGTCATTCCATTTAGGGTGACTGTTGCTTAACTCCGTCCGTGAGATGAGAAAGAAGGTGCTTCTTGGGACGTTGTGGGGAGAAATGATTTCCCCTTTGTCCACCAAAGATTGAACTTTTAGCCTGGGTGAGAAATTAGATATGATATTTGGAATTCAATCGAATAGATAAGGCCCTGCGGAAACAAGCCTATTGAACTTCGAATTGATCACCCAGCGCGAAGTGGAGTGAGTGATGCCCCTTCGGGTATCACGAACGGAGTTAAGTTGTTTCATTCCCCCAAACTAAATATAGAATTGCTTTCAAGTGTAATTAAACAAGTCAAATTGCTTTCATGTTCAGTTGCTTGAAATAGCAGTTCGTTTAGTGTAATAGCTTTCGTGGAGTGAGTGATGCCCGGGTGGGGATCACGAACTGAGAATGAGACAATAAAGTAATGAAATGGTTCTCATTCTTTAAAGAAATTCAACTAAATTAAACAATTCGAATATAGTTATAAGAAATAAAGTAATTAGTCCCGTTCATTATAAAAAGATATAATTTCCCCGCATACATAATAATAGGGAACAACTCCAGCTACACTCGTATCCTTCTTGTCCCCATCGGATTTAGATCCATGGCTTTGAACTCTGTAAATAACTTTCCATCGAACACCCCCATCTGCTGCAAGAGGGAAGGCCTAGACGACGTTTTTCTTCCTGGGCTGCAGTAAGTAGAACGAGAGGTCGTTCCGCCCCTGGTCCCCGAATATGGGGAATATGTTCTCATAAAATCTTGCTCCAATCTGACCTAGCTGGCAAGCGATCCCAGTTCGCGACAAAGAACAAGACAGCAAGCGAGCGTACTTTTGTTCTCTTCGGTGATGAATTTTCTTTGAGTGTACCAAAAGGGAACGAAGGAAAGCAAGTAGCTAGCCTAATCCCAAGCATTATGAAAGAAAGAAAAATGATGGCCAGGCGTTGTTTAGCGATGACAGGATGTTAGGTCTAGTTCATTAAGCGGGGCAACAATTGCTAAATAAAAAGGATTTTACACACTCGCCAAGTGTTTGATAAAATGTTCCGCTAGGGTTTCTAGAGGAAATACATGTTTTATGAGTTGAATGATTATATGATGATTATATGATGATGAAATGATGTATGTATATGATAATCAAATTATGATAAGAAGGGAAGATATGTATATAAGGATGAAGGGAATGAATATATTTGTTTGAATCATGTAAATCACCTTTGGTGTTGAAAGGAAATTGTTGGGCTCTCATGTTGTTATGTTATTGTGAATTTTTGATGTCTTGTTGGATTCTTAATATAAGGTTTATGCTCTTGTCAATTGTGAAAGCCTACTAGGAGGGGTTATGAACTATGTTACATGCATTACCCTCCAATGCATGGCCAATTCCTACATGTACGAGTTATAAGCTATGTTGTACACCTTACTCTCATGTAAGAATGCAATTTACTCTTTATGAGGTTATGCTACTCCCTATGAGGTTATGTTACTCTTTATGAGGTTATGCTACTCCCTATGAAGTTACGTTACTCTTTATGAGGTTATGCTACTCTCTATGAGGTTACGTTACTCTTTGTGAGGTTATGCTACTACCCATGAGGTTATGCTACTCTTTATGAGGTTATGGACTATGACGTACTCCTTACCCTCGTGTTTGATTTGGGGTTATGAACTCATACTATATCTCTTACCCTCTATATAATGTAATTGGATAAGCTAATTACGTTATCTTAATGGGTTAAGTAAGCTATGAAAGAATGGATATTTTCAAGCATGTTTTACTACAAGAATGTCAATGCATGCCATATTGTTATATTACGCCTATTGCCTATTTTTATGTATTTTGATTACATTTCCTATCTCTTGTTGCATCATACTTAGTATATTCCAATGTACTAATACACACTCTATACCTACATGATTTGACCATGTAGGAACCACAGCCTCGCTTGAGCATCTCCACTCACGTGGCTAGTACGGTTTCGCTCAATCTTATTAGTGAGTCCTCCATTCCAGGGAAGTTGTTCTATGTTTCTTATGTTATGTATTGATTCCTTCTTCTTATTGCTATTTTGACTATGAGCCCAGTTGCTTTGTCTTGGCCCCAGCTAAGTATCTATGTTTAGAGGTGTTGTTGGACAAGTTTTGTATTACGTTTGAGCTTTGACTCATTTATGTTCTTTAAGTATTAAGCTTTCTCTTTCTCCCTTAGTCCCATTACCCCTTGTTCATGTTTCTTATGATGTTTTATATTGCTTTCGTGACCAAGGATGTGTAATGATATGCTATGAGACTTGTTTGGGATTCCTTTAGGTTCCCCATTCGTCGGTCACATCTAGGCCCTATGCTTGGGTTGTGACAATTATGTATAGATGTAGTATGACCAATCATTGTGGGTATAACGGTAGGTGCCCAAAATCAAGTTTTATTATTTCTTTTTTTGATTTTATTTTAAGCTTATCAATTGTTTTTAATAAATGATTGTCTACAATGAGATTTTTTAGTGAACGTGTCACAAGCTTACTCTTATTATTTTTTTTTTTGTAAAGTTTTTGTAAAAAGGAGGAATTCAATTTCATTTTTTCTCCTATTTTCTACGATGATGAAGAATCAAATTATCACTATACTAGTTAATATGTCCACGCTTTGCGTGGTTATGAGCATCCACCTAATGGATTGGTGACCGAAATTTTATGTAAATATATTCAATATATAATATGATTAAACAAACTGAGCTTTACATTCACCAAATAACAGCCTAAGAGTTATTTCATGTTTCATTTCCATCTTGCCACTCAAATACTTATTCATAAACATCTACTTGGGACACGCAGGAAAATCCTTACATTACATGCATAATAAACTCAGAGCTGGTCAAGGAATCGAATACAATCCTGGCGTGGAATGCATATGGCCTCCAACGGCTTATCCTTGTTCAAACTGATTTTAGAATCATAGCAGGCATCAAGTTCTCCTCAAGTTCCACATTTTCCCAATCAAACCACTGAATCAAAGAACCTAAAACCAATTAAACGGTGCGTAAGCCCATGGTGGCTCTATGACATGCTCTTCTCCCCATTCCAAATGGCACAAATTTATAACTGAACCCTTCTTTTCCCCTGCCATTGCCTCAAATCTCTCTGGTTTGAACTTTTCTGGCTCGTCCCAAAACTTTGGGTCCCTATGGATGGCCCAAGAGTTAACCATTAGGATTGTATGTCTTGGTACATCGTAGCCACCAACAGTACAATCTTCTAATGAGTAATGAGGCAACAGAAGGGGTACTGGAGGGTATAATCTCAGTGTCTCATTGATAACACACTGCAAATAAGGAAGCTTAGTGAAATCAGATTCGTTTAGCAAGCGCTTCTTCCCACTTGAGGCAATAATATATGATCATTTTGATTAAATCAATCTTTTTACTAAATAAAAATACCTTATTGATTCTACCATAAATTATTGTTGTAGACCAATTAGATGTTGCAAAACTACATTGCTAATGAAAATTCTTTTACACCCTTAATAGATGAACACATTTCTACCTTTACTCACCTGTAAATGAAAGACGAAACATCCGATCTAATATAATCAGAGCCAGTAGTTACCTATTGAATTGTCGACGTTCATAAGAATCTGTAAATTAAATTACCTGATTATCACAAGATTATACAGTAAAACTGACTACTAAGAACAAATTAAGGTGGGTGTTAATACCGCCAGTTCTGCCACAGCCATCATATGCATTGGATTTTGGAATTTTCTGGACAGTCACATAGAGTTACAACCCAATAATTCATGAAATACTGAGACCAGAAGTAATAGGATACCATATTAAAATTAGTGATTATTGCATACTTGAGCATTGTATACTTTCTGTACATTGCTTCATGCATTGCAGGAATTTGCTCATCTTCTATAAAGGTTAACTGTTCTTGCAGAACTATCAAGTTCTCTGATATGTGCTTGAATATTACATAAAATGAAATGAAATAGCCAACTGTGAGAAGTACCTGTATTGCATACGTAACAAAAAGTTAATATCATGTGTGGAAACAATAAATAAGTGGACAATGCTACACAACTAATTCATAGTATAAGAAAGAAATTACAATAAAACAAAAATGCAAAAGACAATACTGCACAACTAATTCACACTCCAACAAAGAAAACTAAAACAGAACAATAATACTGTAGGCAATGCAGCACAATAAATTCATAGTGCGAAAAAGATATATAAGGATAATGCAATAGGCAATGCTGCACTCTTTCAAACTCAGAAAAACCTAGTAGACTCAAGGGACAGAAGCTCTGTAGCCGACATGATTCAAGTAGAAAATACATCCAAGAGCAGCTGTGATGCGGCGCTCATGTATTGAAAGACGTTCACATGTGATGCCGTATCCATTAGAAATGAGTAAGAATGAAACAAAAGTTACTGTTTTGAAAAGAATTCCGGTAACACAGACACCAAAGAATATACACAGAGAACACACATGATGATAAAAGCATGAGTACCTGCAAGTCAACATCAAATAGAAGAAAAATAAGTAAAAACCAAACATTCAATGAGCAAGTTTATGTAGTTGTTTCCTTCAAGAAATAGAGCACGGAAACTATCGACTTAAATCTAAAAGATTTAGTAGAGCAGGCCATGGTAAGATAATCAATTTCAACTGGAAATCGGATTAACAAATTGTTACTAAACAAAAATTCTTATTGATTCTACCATAAATTATTGCTATAGACCAATCAGACATTGCGAAACTACATTGCCAATGAAAATTCTTTTACACCCTTAATAAGCTATCCACGAATATAATAAAGATAAAAAAAAATTGAAAAAAATAAGAACTCCAGACTGCTTATATTTCAGGATCACAGCGAGCCACAACTCTACAGTATCCTAAAATATAACCTTAACACATCCACTAAGAAAATACAGATAAAAATACATCCATTTAAAAACTCAATTGCTCTTAACATAATCAAATTCCAACATAATAGAGAGCAACGGTACTACAGTATCCTAGAATGTCATGTTAATCTATCCAAGAAACAATACATGTAAAAACCATAAAAAAAAAAAAAAGCTCGGGCTCCTCCATAATTATCAGATTTCAAAATCATAGAAAGAAATCGCAGCTAAACAGTATCCCTTAGCATCCTAGACAATCAAGTTAACCTATCTACGAAGACAATAAGAATCCTCAAATTGCTCTTAAATAATCAAATATCAAAATCACATAGGCCGATTGCAATACAACACCCTAAAACATCACATTAAACTATATTACCTTAAAATAATCAAATTTCAAAATCACAAAGGGCAATGAAACTACACTATTCTACACCGAGAATTCATAACAACAAAAAATAAAATCAACAGTCATAAGCTTACATTGGAAGAATTGTTGATAAGTTCGCGGAGAAAGATCTCATTGTTGCTGTAGAAAGTGTGGATAGTACAACTGAGAAGATGTTTGATCTCAGCCAGAAAAGCAAACGTCTCTGTGTCTGCCATTTTTTGAAGATCTCAGAGCTACTGCTGCAACGGAAAAAAATCTCAGGAAAAAATATCAACCAAACATGAAAAAGTAAGGCTGAAATCTCATAAAGAGAGAGGAGATTTACCTTGACAGCGAGGAGTACCTTGGGCTGAATCCATGATACTCTGTAGAGAAGAATAATCTCTGTCCTGTATCCTCCGTTGGGGGGAGTAATCCCCTAAAATAAAGGCGTAATGACAGCCAAAATTGTTTCTGTAAATCACACTATGTACTACTCCATTAAAATAAATACAGGTGTAAGACATTGACTTTAAGTTAAAAGGCGTCAATTTAAGTACTTATTAGAGATAATTATTCCTCGTGCATTAGAATGGAAGCAGTATCAACTTCTCCATATTTATGGAGAATATTCTTTGTATAGGAGTTCTAGTTTCTCGCCGCAGCAGGGTGAGAGGGGCAAAGGGGCTAGTTTTCTCGTCGATGTATTGCCCAGTTCAAATAAAAGTAGGTGTAAGAGATTATCTTTCAGTTAAAAGGCATAAATTCAAGTACTTATTGGAGATAATTCTTCATCGTTCATTGGAATAGAAGCAGTATCAACTTCTCTATCTGCGGGGCAGTGAGTTTCGCATTCATGTAGAATGTTCTCTGTATAGGAGTTGTTTCTCCGGGCAGCAGGGGTGAGAGGGGACGAGAGGCTAGTTTTCACATCGATGGAGATGGCATATTGCTAAATCTGATTTTGAGAAGGAAAAGGGGTTGCTTTGTGAAGAGGCGTAGACGCTAAATCTGTTGTTGAGGGGGAAAGGGGACGCTCTGTGAAGAGGTACAGGAGGAGGGGTGCGAAGGGTGTGAAGGGAGGAGTAGAATTGTAAATGTATAAGGAAAAAAGGTTTGATGGATTGTGGTGGCGCCACGTAGGTGGGTTGCTAATTCTTCTATTTAGATATACATATATATATGATTTATTCTTTTTTCTACTTATTCATCCAAGTGCAGCATAACCCCAAGGGGTTGTGGGTTTTTTCTTCCAATTGGGGCTCTCCCTTCACCACCCCGATGGGATGGTCTATAGGGTTCATAACTATTCCTCTTACTATAGGACGTTTACTGATTCGATGCTTAGATCTAGCTCTACCCAAACTTTCCTGGCTCACCCCAACATTCCCCACTTGCCCAACTATTGCTAAGAAGTTTTTGCATATCAAACGGAGCTCTCCAGAAGGTAATTTTAATGTCGCTGATTTCCCCACTTTTGCAATCAGTTTCGCTACAACACTCGTTGCTCTAGGTAATTGTCCACCCTCTCCAAGTGTGGTTTTTATGTTATGCATGGTCATTCCTAAGGACATAACGATTGAAGTGGATTCTTCTTTTGATCAATCAAAATCTCTTCCCAAACTGTACAAGCTTCTTCCAAAGCATACAACTTTCTAGATGTAGATGGTGATATCTATACATATGGATCTTATATATATATCATATAATGAAGTACCACATCGGTGGACATATATATGCATCCAAATATGCTGAATCACTCATGTAGGGATGGAAAAGGGGCGGGGAGGGGCAGGTGAAGAGCTAAGTGGGCAGGTGCGGGGTGGGTTGAAGTAACTATTTTTAAAACTAATGTTGGGTGGGGCGGATTGTGGGTTTAAGGAACTAAATAGAAATTCAAAAAAAATTAAATCTTTGTAATTAGAAAAAATCAAAGCTATAAAGTTTTCTTACTAAACATTGACTTTAATTTTATTTTTTCCTAAAAATTAAACTAGACATGTCCAGTAAATTGTTTGTTATGTTAATTAGAAACTTTTAATTAACTATTAAGAAACAATCGTTGAAGTGTCAACTAAAAATATTTAATTAGTTGTTGAGATGTTAATTACCGAAAAATAAAAAATAATGAATTTTCACTTTTCATATTAAATTCATTTAAAAAATAAAGAACTTAAAAATTTAAGCGGGGCGAACTTATGCGAGGCTGGTTGAAAAAGAAAAATTATCATAATGTGGGGCGGTTTAAAAAATTTATGGGTTGAGCTCAACTGGCCCCGCCCCATTGCCATCCTTACACTCATGTTATAATATTCTACATATTGGATCTTCCCGTTTTGTCAGCTAGCTTATATTCTTCATGCAGCATTTTGACCAAATGACTATCAAATTATGTTGATACTTCCACATATTATGTGTAATATAGGAGACTTCTCTATTTTCCACGGGGAATCTGTAGAATTCCTACGTCTTAACTTTCAATTCACCTCTAACAATTAAATGAAATGTAACTAACCCATTCTCCTCCCTTTGAAAGAAGGGGCGCTTCTCATTCTGTCGGTGGTTGAAATAACTTTGTCTTGTCCATATTACTAATTATGTAGAGTCAACAATTTTATATGAGGAACTACTGAACTCAGTCACTTTCTACTATTACTCTTCAGCTTTCTATTAAGGTTTATCCTGTAGGGGTACTCAAATTGGATCGGTGATCGATTCCTAGGTTTCATCGTAAACATAATTATTTATTTCTAACTACACAAATCAATAGTTCAAACCGCACTCAAATGTAGGGAATTTTCCATTTTTACAGGAACTTCTATACCAGAAATAATGATATCTCCTATTATAGCCCCTCTAGAATGTAAAATATATCTCTTCTCACCATTCCTATAGTGCATTTGAAAAACGTATGCATTTCGATTTGCGTCGTATTCTACGGTTATGATTTTACCATATATGTCTTTTTCATTTCGTCGAAAATTAATTTTACAGTGTAGACACTTATATCCTCCCCCTCTATGTCTTGCGGTAATGATTCATTTGGCATTACGACCTTTACTACAACGACGCTGTCCATAGATCAAATTATTTCATAGATTGGATTTCACGTGGTTGTCTATAGTTTCATTGGGTCGCTATGGGTAGAGGTTTTCTATAAATGTATCACCATGCTAATAAGTATATTATTTTACTTTCTTTTCTTCAAGTGAAATCCAACCCACTAAATAATTTGATCTATGGATAGCATCATTATGGTAAACGTCATAATGCCAGAGAACCATTACTGCAAGACATAGAGGGGGAGCTCATAAGCGTCTATATTGTAAAATCAATTTTTGATGGAATGACAAGACATATATAGTCGAATCGTAACCATAGAGTATGACCCTAATCGAATTGTATAATTTATCTCATACACTATGGGGATGGTGCAAACTTTACATCCCAGAGGGGCTATAATTGGAGATACCATTGTTTCTGGTATAGAAGTTCCTATAAAATAGGGGAATGCCCTACCTTTGAGTGCGGTTTGAATTATTGATTTACGTAATCGGAAATAACCAATCAAGATTACGACAAAACCTAAAAATCGATTACTAATTCAATTGTAGTACCTCTGCAGGATAGACCTCAATAGAAAACTGAAGAGTAAAAGTAGCAAGTGATTGAGTTTAGTAGTTCCTCATATCAAGTTATTGACTCTAGAGATATAGTAAGATGGAGAAGACAACATTGTTTCAAGAACCGGCAGAACAGGAAGCGCCCCTTCTTTCAAAGAGAAGAGTATGATATACATAAGATCCATATGTATAGATATGATCATCTATATCCCGAAAGCCATATGCTTTCAAAGAAGCTTGTACGATTTGGGAAGGGGTTTTGATTGATCAAAAGAAGAATCTATTTCAACTGATATGCCCTTAGGCATAGCTGGACAATCAGCTAGAGTAGGGGGTGCTGTAGCAAAACTGATGGCAAAAGAGGGAAAATCTACCACATAAAATTACCTTATGGGGATGTCTGTTTTGATATTAAAAAATTGCTCAGTAAAAGTTGGACAAGTGGGAAATGTTGGGATGAACCAGAAAAGCATGGGTAGAGTCGGATCTAAGAATTAACTAGGTAAGCATCCTATAGTAAGTGAAGTAGTTATGAACCCTATAGACCATCCCTATGGGGGTGGTGAAGGGAGAACACCAACTGGTAGAAAACAACCCACAACCTCTTGGGGTTATCTTGCACTTAAAAAACAGAAAAAAAATAATAAATATAGTTATAATTTGATTCTTCGTCACTGTAATAAACAGGAGAGAAAATCAAATTGAATTTTTTATTTTTACAAAATTTTTACAAAAGAAAAGGAGTAAGTTTATGACACGTTCACTAAATAAATCCCTTTGTAGGCAATCATTTATTAACAAAAAAATTGATAAACTTAACACAAAAGTAGAAAAAGAAATAATAATAAATTGGTCCCAGACATCTACCTTTATACCCCCAATGGCTATTTCTATACATAATGGAAATGAGCATTTGCCTATTTATATAATAGATAGTATGGTAGGCCACAAATTTGGAGAATTTACACCTACATTAAATTTTAGAGGACATGCAAAAACCGATAATAGATCTCATCGTTAATATAAATAAAAAACACCTAGATGCTTATTATTCAATAGTAGAAGACATCCTTATTCTAAAGAAGAAAAAACTAAAGTATATGCTTTAGGTGAACATGTATCTATGTCTGCTAATAAAGCATGAAGAGTAATTGGTCAAATTCGCGGACCTTCCTATGAGGAAGCGGTTATAATAGTAGAACTCAGGTCCTATTGAGCATGTTATGCCATGAAATTGGTTTATTTTACAGAAGCAAATGCTAGTTACAATATGGGTTCCATTGAACCAATTGAGTCACTAGTAAAGTCGAAGTCAATGAAGGTACTATTGTGAAGAAATTGAAAGCTCGAGCTCGAGGATGTAGTTTTCTAATAAAAAGATCAATCTATCATATAACTACTGTAATGAAAGATATATCCTCAGATGATGAACACAACGAGATGTATTCATTACAAAAGATGAGATGAAAAAAATGTAACAACCTATCTTTAGATAGAAGTCCCACATTGGAAAAAACACTAGAGAGAATTTTGGATAAATAAGTAAACATGCCTTACTTACTGGTGACATGTTTTAAAGTCGTGAGGGCCTAGGCCTAAATCCGACAATATCACTAGTGGGCAGGGTCATTAGAGATAGTATCAAAGCCGCTCTTGTGTTAGTATTGTTGATGTGAGTCAGAGATCAATTGATTTGATGCAAATCTCAGTGAGGTAGGGCAAACGTCAGTGCTAAGTCTAAAATGATAGGGCAAACCTCAGCGAGGATGCTGAGTCCATCGGGGAGTGTATGTTACAACCATTCTATAGATAGAAGTCCCACATCGACAAAAACATAGGAAAGATATTGGGTACATATGTAAACAAGTCTCACCTACTAGTGATGCATTTTAAAGACGTGAGGGCCTAGGCCGAAATTGAGCAATACCACTTGCAAGTTGTGTCGCTATGAAAAAACTACATCAATGATGTATTGTGATATGTATAATAGCAGGATATTGTTAGAAAAAATATAAATCCACTTGGTTTCAGACTGGGTACAACCTCACACAAGCTAACAACATTAACAAGAGCAGCCTCCTATAATAACACATCTAGAAAGCCAAAATCGAAACCAACTAGGGCAAGTAATTAAGCATACAACAAAAATAGTGTTCTACCTTTTTGGCATAAATAAATCCAATAGCAAGATGATCCACCGTAATAAAGAGAAATGAACTTAAAACGCAAAGATATGCATAAGTCCAGATAAACTAGAACAACACTAATACAATGACTATAAAAATCAAGAAAGCACCAATACGTATGGGGACCCCAAAACCATATAATACAAGCAAGGAAGGATAAAGAAAAGAATTTGCATAATCACATTTGGTACCTGGAGTCACACGCTCTATCTGGCCTACAAGTACATAGGAAAAATCATAACTGTCCTCAACCTGAATAGCAAAACTACCTCTACCTACACTTTGAATACCATATTCTGTCGAATTTGACATGCATGTAACTGGTTCAACTGAGCATCCTATCCAACTGTATTATGTTGGAGAAACTATCTAGCCCAATGGCTTATCTCTCTACACTTTCAACAAAGCCCATTTTCTCCTGCGTGGAAGATTTAACCTATCTAGGGAACTCTTGGTACAATGATCAAGTTTGCCACAGTCATAACAATCTGATATTGAATGTCCTATAATAATGTGACCATGGTAGGTAGGAAGTGCATTAGATTCCCTTGAGCCCTAGCCCAAGCTAGAACCACCTTGTCTAAGAGACCCTGCTGAGATCTTTGGTGGGACCTGTCATGAGCATCCCCGCTCCTAACAACCTGGAAACTATCACTAACACTAAGCAGACCAGTGTTAGTTGACTGAACTGAGGCCTTACGGCCCTAAACTTATCGGGTTTGTCATGCAATTCTAGAGTAGACCGAGCTACAACTAATGGAATCTCATAACCTGGAGGTTTGCACTATAAAACCTCAGAAACCAAGGCTAAACTCTATCTTTTGCTAGTACTATGTCCTATCTCAGTACCTCCTAGCACTATTATTATAAGGCTGATAGGTCAAAGAGGGAGGGATCTATCACTAATCTGATAGCCGCCACTGAAGGTATCAAAACATGCCTACTCGACATCCCTCACATGACTCATAACCTGTGGAAATATAGGTCCTACTACTACCAAGTGCTCTGATACCAAATGAAGTTGTAAAGTTAATGTCCTATGAAATCCATGTCTCACATCCTTCTCTGTAGGGAAGAAAGTGAGGGCATATTTGGCCCACTCAAGAAATCTGATCAAGTAGTCTGAACTGATGATGAACTCCAACGAGGAACAACTAATCTATCTCTAGCCTGAGAACTACCCACCGCAGTTCTAGTTGGATGTTCTGATACCTCTGATATGTCCACTGGTGAACTCGTACTATCCACCTAAGAATGCGTAAATTCCAAGGAAGGATCCTTAGAGATTATTCGAGTCAACTCACGTAATAAGGAGTGTAGAACACAAATTTTATATGAATACCCCTATAGCCTTCTAAAGATAGGATATGAACATCTATGCATCGATGCGCATGACTCTACTAGGAACTACTCCCATACCAATGATGCCAGTCAATCTAAAGCCCTGACAACTACTTGTCATGATTCTGTTTCTTAGGCAACATGCTATCCCAGTAGAAGACAACCCTAATAAGTATAGGTTGTCACAAGAGAGACAATACATACAAATAAAGAAAAAAATAGCATACCAAAACCCACCCCAAGATCTGATATTAGTTAGTATTTGAGCTTCTAATATACAAAATGAGACTACAAGACCTTTTCAAATACAAATAATAGTACAATCTCTGATTATAAAACAAAAGATAAGTCCAATTACAGTAAGATAGAATTTGCTACTCTGGACGTTATGAGCTCATTAAAAGCTTCAAAAATCCATAGCTAACTCTACACGAAAGGTAGTCAACAGCAAGGACTTGCACTACAATCTGCAGAGGGAGAAGCGTAGTATGAGTACCAAACCAATTGTATTCAGCAAACATAGGCCGACTAAGCTCCACAAATAGAGCAGGTATAAACAACATGAAGTAAGGCAAGTATATATCACAATTATGAAATATGGCCAGGATAACACAAAAACAGGTATATCAAATAATGAGAAGGAGAGAAGAAGTATACCTTGAAGGATTAGGTTTGTTGTTTGCTATCACGAAAGTTAAGTCACAAAGTTGAATCAACAATAACAATGAAAGAAACATACAGAATTCGGCTAATCTATCAACCTAGAAACTAGTCCACATAAACCTAGGAGGGTACATGCCCAATCCAAAAAGAAGATGTCATGCCTACCATTAATATAAAATCACAACAACAAAATAGCACAGACAGAGCAGGTATAAGCAAACAAAACCAATCAAAATCACAATAAAAAAATAGTACCGTCAAAGTAGGTATAAGAAAACAAAACCAAGTAATGTCCTACACCACCAGTGATACAAGCAACAAATAAAACCCCAATTTGCATTGCATACTATCAAGTGACCAAGTAATAAATAATATACAGAGATAGCGATGATTGTGAATGCAATGCATGATGTCTCTCTCTGCTGCATAAACACCTGTGTTGTGCAATCCTCCCTCGCCCAACTATCGAGATAGGTATAGCGCCATCCATTAGATATACTATCTCTTTGGCCAAGAATCCCGTAGTGGCCCAGAAACCCATAGGCACTGCTTGAGGCTATACTAGATCTTATCATAATAATCATCTCCATCGATGAGAAATAATAGTAATCGAATGCAAGAGGGCATCAATGCATCTGCTAGCCAAATATTAAAAAACTGAGGTAATTTCAGGTGCCTCTCAGAGTCTTAAGTAGAAAGGAATATGTCCTTGATGCTCGAAGTATTAAATTCAAAAGATACTTGATCCTATTGGTATGAATCCCCACAAAAACTAGTTAAAAATTTCAATAGATATCCAGCTAAAAGAGCCAATTCAAAATAATGCCACATCAATAGTATATAAAACCATATCACCACTCTTACCCTTCGTGCGCAATGATGAGTCAATGTATGATAGGGATCATACCACAAAAATAGTATGAAAGAGCAACCAATGCAATGCATGTCATCCTTGTATCCTAAGTCACACAAGATCTAAGATATGAACTTGTACCACTATAGAGGCGAAGGCAGTGAGAACTAACATAGGGCCCAACTGCTCTAAAATCATGGTTGCATGTAACCCCCCTCCCCCCCGATATATATATAAGGAAATATCATAAGACTATAGTTAAGAGCTCATTTAAGCAGTCCAAAGCAGCCAACAACAACCAAAAAGGCAGGATCTATCTCAATAGTCAGAACCTACATCAAATATATAGATCAAGTCCATAATTGAGCCATCTAAATGAATCTATAGCTACAATAAGACTCTCAAATCTCAAAATCTACCATAAGGTACAGACTCAACAATCAACTTTACCCCAGCACCAAAGCCCAATATAAATGTCTCCAACTTAGATATCGAGTGTAAACAAGTCAATCCAAGTCCACGATAGGCATCTAAGGTCCTACATATCGATTCAAGGCATACCATCATCAACCAAGCCTACTAAAAACCACAAGTAGATATAAAAGGGCACTTGGACTTTATAATAAGTGACTAACTCTCAATCTATTTTAAGGCTACTCACATGATCCCTAAATAAAACTAATCACCCCACTTTGGAGTATAATTAGCTCAACCACCATCTCAATGGAGAGTCCCAAAAAGTTTATCCTAGACTAAAGCTTGACAAGCAATCATGTGAAGAAAGAAATAATGGAATGGAAGGCATACTAGGCAAATACAATTCCAACTATCAAGAAATATATATTAAACACCATCCAGCAGAGCTTGTTCAAAGCGAAGACTTCTGGCTAACTGGAAACCAACCACACGCACTCCAAATCCACTCCACAAAATCTGTTTGCACATAAAACACCTCCAATTGCCATTAGGTTATCAAAATATTGATCTACACAACTAAACAAATATATTGCTATCAAGAAAATATTTTTTGTAGTTAGACTCAAAATTGGACAGAAATGGGACTTTGGGACTTTGTGATGCAAAAATCTTAAAATAAGGTACAATTGAAGGCTCTAAAACATCACTGCAGCAATGAACAAAGAAAACCCAATTTTCCCCAAAAGCTAGAAAAAAAGCAACAGCTTATTTGACTAAATTACCTCCAACGAAGCGTCTAACGCACTGTTCAATCACACCATGGTGTTTTCCTAAGAAATCCACGTAAGATAGCCTAAAAAATCTCTATAAATGAACCTGAATTTTTCAGGAAATCATCTCCAATGTTTCTCTCAAAATAGAATCTGAAGATGATATATACTAGCAACTAAATATGGAAGTATATCACAAATAGAACCCGCACAGTCGAAACCAAGTACACCAGCCCCATATTTTAGACCCATGAATCTTTGATAATGGACCCAGAAATGCTCAAGAGATTAATCCTCAAATAAATTCACCCAAAATCAAATTCAAAAATAGTCAAACACAATAACTAAAATCAAGAATCTACATCAACCAGAAGTACCAATCCAATTTATGGGCACACCAACACGTTCCATACAAAATTTCACTTGAAATGGACCTTTGAATCTTCCAATTTGGCCTTGAAATGGCAGAAAAATCATATCTTGAATATTACAAATTGTGCTAGTCATGACTTGGAAATAAAATATGTAGACCACAAAGGAGACCTCCATAATCACAACGAATAGTACCACATGATCGTAGAGTATAGATGCAGTCACCTTTGCTAGAAATTCCTCTTCAATTGTAGTACACAAAGGTCTTAGGCCTATGCAATAATGGTTTCCCCTCCGCGATCATGAAGAACAAAAGCATTCGACCTCCATGAACGCAGCCTGGGGATCGCGATCACGGACATCAAATTCACCTATACTAGATATCAGCTGAAACGCATATATTCATCAAGGTTTAAATTTTTGATGCGGTGTTCTAGATTAGTTCCGAATCTCATGTGTACAAACAAAATATGTTATCGCACTAAATTCAATATTTCAGACTTAACAATATAATTAAAACTCTCATACGGGGTCGTTTACATCGTAATGTATGTTCCACTCCCAAGGCTATTATATTTATACCAAATTTCATTGAGGGCTTCAAAATAAGTCCAGAAGCCTCGACAGTGGAACAGAAGGTTGTTCCAGGCCAAACTCAATATTATGGAGCCAATTGTGTTGCCAATATTTTTATTCGAGTGTATTTTAATGTTGACCAAAGTCAACTTTGGTTAAATTTCAAAGTTGAAAAAGCTAAATGACCTAAACTAGCACCAAAGACCTCGGTGCTCAAACCAATCATGTTTCTAGCCAAATTTCATTATTCTAGAGTTGGTGGAAATATCAAAATACTATTCTAAATCCATCTTCCTAGAGTTTGACTGATGTCAACCATTCATACTCCAAGAGCTTCAAAACAGATTGCCCAAAAATCAGAGGAATGACCAAAAAATCAGGCTATCAGTACCAACAAATCATAAATAACTTAGGGTCACTATGGAAAAGCTCCAAATGCTGAAAATAACGAGGAGTGGACAAAATGACCTAAAGGGTCATTGCATTATCTTTTATCGAATAATGGTTTATAAGATGTTATTTATTAATGTGAAGATGTATACAATTTAATTTAAAATTTTCTAATATTATCTATCAGACTAAATATTATCTATTATGAAGAGTGGTCTTCCCTTGAGTCATCCTTGTCCACTCCGAAACATGAAATTTGAATCTCCTTTGGAGGTTTGTTTTGCTCTCTTCTTTCATTTATTTATTACATCAATTTATTTATGAGTAATATGTTCAACAATATATGTGTTACTATATGTATAGGAAATTAGTTTAGTGTAATTTGTTTTTCTCCCTTACTTTTTTTTTTAGTAATATAGTGTTTGCATTGACTCGAATTCTTTCGACATTGATTTTATTAGTGTTTAGTGTGACTCAGAAAATGGCAAAAAAATGGTGCCACTAACTTTTTTCTATGATGGAAAGGTTGTGGCTCCCAATATCAACAACGACAAGATTTTTATTAACCAAATGCCATTGATTTGTCTTATGACACCCCATAACACTATTCTTACATGTATCTATGTTTCCAGCCTCATTCTTATATGTGGAAAGTGTATTAGGGTCATAAGATATCTCTAGTACTTAGCTGAGTTTAAAACATTCCTATCAATCGAGTTTCTCACTTTAGATTATACAAAGGTCAACTTTAAATTATCATAATTTTTTAGCACACAAAGAATTAGGTGGACAATGACCACTGAAATGAGAAGTCTTTGAATTATCTTTCCAATGCCACTGATTTTATTTCATTTGGAGTTGGAGTCAAAACCTATGACCATTTTACTACTAATTGTCAGAGCAGAGTTGAGTTAAGAACTGACTTATGGGCCATGGTTTTATTGATGGCCCATAATATTAACTCTTGGAAAAACATCAGAAAGTTCATTTTTGAGTCCTAGACTTAATGGACCCAACTACGGGTTATATATGCTTCTATGGGCCGTAGATTAGGCTCGTGAAGTCGATCCAAAGACCCCAAAATTTGCCGAAAAGTTTACAAATATGTTCCTACATGCTGTAGATTGTCCCATGGATGATTTTGACAACATTTTTAAGGAGGTTATTTTTGTCTTTTTCTGCCCTTTCAAGGCCTTACCTTGACATTTTTGTACCTTAACAAGTCCCTAAACATATCCATTTAACTTTTTCATGCTGAAACACCTTCTCCAAGTTAGAGCAGGTTTCAAGGGAGAAAAAGGTCAGGGTTTGAAGATAATCTTGTGAGTTTCTCAAACAATCCCATGACTCAAAATTTTCAGGTATGTACGTCTAACTAGAACATGGATTATGTTCTTCCATGTGCCCCATAATCCAAATTGATGGAGGTGAGAATGAATTTAGTCTTCTATGAATGTTTCTTGACTATTTTATCTTATGTCCTAATGTATTCCTATATAAAATTGCATGAATTATAGTTTTTATGAATTAAATACTTGAAATAGTTGATTTTATTTTTCTACATGAACTCTAAAATGAATTCTTGTTATTTGTACTTATTTTACTTAAATGGGTATGCATTAGTATAATTTGAGATAAAGAGTGTATAAAATTCCTAAATGCTTACTTCTACTTTTTTTTTCTAGAACACTACGAGTTGGAATGATGCATTATAGATAAGAGAATTTTTATGAGTCATGTACTAATCCTAAAAAATTGTTACTAACCAAAGTGTTCACAATTGATGTGATATATTGAGTTGAAAAATGTCCAATGATACTAGTTGAATTAATCAACCATAGAGTTGATGTCTTATGAGCTTGTTGAGTCTTGGGAAGAGTGTTGAACAACGAATAGAGTCAGAGTAAGTCTAACTCGAACTCAAAAACTACGTGGCCAGTGTAGGAGAGGATTGACACATAAAATAGGATGTTTCCCTATTGTTCCAAAAAGAGGACTTGATATTATTGATCGTGGATTCACTCATGGTATATCCTATTCCCTAGAAAGGTATTGGATGGATGTGACAATGACATCTCTTTATTGTATCATCACTAGCTTATAGGTGATGATTATTGGCTATAGAAACTCTAATACAAGTCTTGATAGTACTCTGGTGGATTGAATTAGATGGTATATGCGTTGTCATTATCTAAACAACATTCTTACTTTAGACTCTTGACTTGCTGGTTTAGTTTCCTACTTGTTGAGTTGAGCTATTTGATTTGATGTTATTCTTCCTTTACATGTTTCTTTCTACTATATACATACTCATAGATTCCAAATATTAACGCCCATTTGGGCCTGCATCTTTTCATGATGCAGAGACAGGTACTAGTGGTCATCAACAGGCACCCCATTGAGGACCCATTGCATCCAGTTGACTGGTGAGTCCTCCCCTGCTTTTGGAGATATCATGTTTTCTCTTCTAGATTTGAGTTTATTCTTTTTATTTTATTTTGATGTAGCCATGCACCTGTCATTTGTAGTCTTATGATTAGAGGCTTTATAGACTAGACTGTATAGTTGCAATTAGATTATGTTTTTTGCTAGTTTCTTTCGTACTAGTCTTAATTAGTTGATTCTTCGATTGTTTGTCCTTTGATTATCTAATTATTATTACCTTTCATTAAGTACACTTAATCATTAATGTCTTCTATTATTCAATTGTTATTGAATGAATGTGATGAAGTTAAGTTGTTCACTTGGGGACTAGCAATAATTTTTATATGCCAGGCATGCCAGGGGTACTCTCCACGGCGTGAATCTCTCTTTACATTTTTGAATTGCTTACGCATAATTATGATTTTTATATTTTTTGATAATAAAATATTTATATAGAAAAGTAGGGAATTACGTACAGAGGAATGATTGTTGGACATAGTCCCAAAATACCAATAATAGCAATATTTAACAAAGAAAGCTAATTAAGAGCTATAGTTCAAACATAGCAGTTAAGCTTTGCAATTCAGCTGGTTAGCTTGGGTTTTAAACTACCTTAGTGAAATGGAGAGAATGATGCCCAAGGAATCTGAGAAGACAGTTGCCGAGGAAAAAATGCTAAGATACTGAAATGATGGAATTAAGCAGTTGAACACAAACAAAAACTTACTTTCATAGCTGAAGAAGTTGACAGAGTTCATACAATAGTTCAATGGGTATATTTAAGCAGAAATATCAGGCTAGGGTCGGATATTAGGCTTAAACAATTTTTAGGTGTGATGTTTATGTTTCAGATTCGGGCAATAGGTAACATGCACATATTCTATGAACGTAGAACGCTACTTGTAAAATAGGATTTTGGTTAATTTAGTTTTACCCTATAAGCTATATTATTCAGTTAGGACTCTTCTGCTCCCATTTTGTAGGAGTTAGCTTTGCATAATCTATCTTGTTTGCTTTGTATATAAAATCTATTGGAGTCTCATATATAAGATATACTATTTTCATTCTACTTTTTCTGAACTGATAGAAAATCCGAGCCAAAACACTCTAGCAAGTACGCTATCTAGATCCAATTCCTTTTTTCTGCCCTAATGGCCTCTTCCAACCCAGTCATCAATGCCGATCCCCCCTGTTCTCAAACACTTAATTCAATTCAATCCATCCTCCCAGTTGCTCATTAAATTGTGTGGAACCCATAACTTCACCATTTGCAAGGCCCAAGTTACCATGCTTCTTCATGGCCATGACCTCTATGATTATCTCGACGGCCCCTCCTGGAGTAGTCACCACTAACGGCCTTGTTAACACCAACCCTGCATACAAGGATTAGTTTAGTAAAGAAAACTCATCCAGAATGCTCTCATGGCCTCCTTTGATGCCATCGCGTGTCTACCATAGCTTATGTAGCCCCCTCATCAACTTCCCACATATTTTGCAAACAAATAGCAAACTCGAATCTTCAGCCTCCGTCACCATCCTAGTCCGGTACACTAAGTCAATAAATCGATTGTTGAATATATGAGAGAGATTCAATATTTCTCTGACAAACTTTCCACAGAAGGCTCACCCATCCTTAATTTCGTGAGATATCAGCAACTACATAGGCATGTGACTCCCTAATTAGCTACTCTAAACCTTTCGATAAGCTTCTAGAATATGAATTGTTCCTCAAACATGAGGACCTCAAGAAGACTACCACACATGTCACTGCAGCTATTGCTCAGCATAACATGAACAAGTCATCGACCCAACGCAACCCTCAATGCCAACCCGCCAACAACAATAGGCGCCCACCAAATAGATAATATAATCACAAACCTACTTTCCAGAATCCAAACAATTACTCTCAGTGGCGTAACTTCCCATCACAATCCTCATGGATTAGTTGCCAACTTTGTGAGAAAATTTGGGCATACAGCAAATGTGTACTGCGCCCGTTCCCATAATTACTTTGAAGCGAAAAAAATTTTTGTTGCACCCATAACGTCAAATGACCTAGGGATTGTCGGTTCGGGTGCCTCCCACCATATTACTGCCGATACCAACTCCTTCCACAATGTTAAGGAGTTCAGAGATGGAGAGGAAGTGACCTTGCATAATGGTAATGTTATTTCAGTTATTCAAATTAGTAATACATATTTAAATGCATCAGATAGAATCTTTCTGATGCACTCGCCACAGCAGGCTCACTCATCCAGAATGTCATGAGATATCAGCAACTATATAGGCACATGACTCCCCAATTAGCTACACTGAACCTTTCGATAAGCTTCTAGAACATGAATTATTCCTCAAACATGAGGACCTCAGGAAGACTACCACCCATTTCACCATAGCTATTGCTCAGTGTAACATGAACAATTCATCGGCCCAATGCAACCCTCAATGCCAACCTGCCAACAACAATGGGCGTCCATCAAACAGATAATATAATCAGAAACCTACTTCCCAGAATCCAAACAATTACTCTCAGTGGCGTAACTTCCCATCACAATCATCAAGGATTAGTTGCCAACTCTGTGAAAAATTTGGGCATACAAAAAATGTCTACCACTTCTGTTCCCATAACCACTTTGAAGTGAAAGAAAATTTTGTTGCACACACAACGTCAAATGACCCCTGGATTATCGATTCGGGTGCCTCCCACCATATTACTGCCGATACAAACTCCCTCCACAATGTTAAGTAGTTCAAAGAGGGAGAGGAAGTGACCTTGGGTAATCGTAATGTGATTTCAGTCATTCAAATTATTAATACATATTTAAATGCATCAGATACTACTTTCAAACTCTCTAATATGTTGTGTGCTCCTACCATCAAATGCAAGCTGATTTCTGTTAATAAGTTTGGAAAATATAATCTAACCTCCATGGATTTTTTTCCTTTTACCTTTGTTCTGAGAGATCTGACTATGAGAACTCCTCTTCTGTGCGGCCCGAGTAAAGCTAGACTATATGAATGGAATTCCTGTCTCGACCAACCATCAACATGAATCTGTTGGACCTTCTTACATATGTGGCATCGTGGCTTGTACCACCCCTATTCTCAAGTTTTATTTTCCATTTTACATAATTCTTGTTTTTAATATTCTTCAAAAGATAAGTTTACTCATTGTAGTTCTTGTTCTTACAATAAAGCACATAGAGTTCAATTTTATTCCAACATTTTGTCCAATAATTTTCCATTATAAGTCATTTACAGTGACATGTGGGGCCGTTCTAGCTTCTGTCCATTGACAAAAGAAGATATTATTGTTTATTTGTTGATTAGTGCACTAAATAAACTTTTTCGTACACAATTAAAAACAAACATGATGTTCAAAAAATCTTTCAAAATTTTACATCCTGTGCTTTGAAAAATTTTTTGGTCGCAAAATGCGTACACTTTACACTAATGAAGACGGAAAATATCAAGCCCTAGAACCATAACTTAGTTCCAATGGGATACAACACCTTGTTTCTCCCCCACATACTCCTCAATGGGTTGTATTGGCTAAAAGATGCCATTGACAGTATAACGACCTCAAAAAGTACTAGACAATGTTTCTAGGAGGTGCCCAGAATCGTAATTTTCATATATCTCAAAATTCCTACATGATATCGAAAATCCTTCTTCATATTCTTATTCAGGGAAAAATTGAGTCTGACATGGGTCTAACCCGAATTTCAGACCAACCATAGCAAAATCCAAATTTTCAAAATGAGCCAAAAAAAGTGCTTCTGCGCATTCTTAAGGTGACGCGCTCCTGTACATTTCTGGTCATTTTCTTTATCTCGGTCCAAGACTTTTAAGTCTTAGGCCTAAGTGCTCCCACACGAAAAAATGCCTATACTTAGCCTTATTTTACCCTTATATCACCCAAGATATTTCCCAGTACTCACTCAAAAACTTAGTCTTATATTTCTCTCAAACATTAAAGTTACATAAACCTCTCTGGTTTCTAAGGAATTCAACCAAGCTTCAAGTCTCCATCTCCAATCTTCACCAAATTATTCTCCAAAGCTGACGTATGTGAGTTTCTTTCATGGGTTCTATTTACCCATGATGCCCAAGCTCCCTATTGTTAAAAATTATATGATTTAAAGTTTATTTACTCATGAGTTTTACATATTATGAAATTTATTGCACAATATTTTGGGGTTTATGAAATGGTGATTGTTTTAGGAAGTTTTGAGCTATAAATCCAAGATCTATTGTATGATTTGATGAAGGGTTTTGATGCATATTGCTTAAGGCTGTTACCAAGTATCTGTTGAAGGTTTTAAATTGAATTTAGTAGCATGATTTCACTCTTGAATTACATGATTTTACACTAGCATTACATACTCTCTAGGTGTTTGATAAAATATCCGGTTATGATTTCATAAGGAATTGGAGCTCCAATGCATGTCTTATGAGTTAAATGAATTTATGATGACGATAGAAATGTTTATATTAGTTTTTTCATGAGAAAGTGTCTATGGTTTTGCAAGTAGATGAATGGGCTCTCATGTTTGTTGTGCGCTTGAGAAAATAGAGAAGGCCCTCCCTTGATGGTTGAAAAATAATGGTTTGATGAGCTAGTTCTATTATTCCTACCGAAAGATCATATAATAAGGTATGGACATCCTACAAAAAAGGCCATGTTGTATGGTAGAATAACTAAGAGTGCCTACTAAAAAGATCATACCATAAGGTATGGACATCCTACCGAAAAAGCCATGTTGTAAGGTAGAATAACTAGTAGTGCCTGCCAAAAAGAACATATCATAAGGTATGGAATTCCTACCAAAAAAGGCCATGTCGTAAATTAGGATAACTAATAGCGCCTACTGAAAAGATAATATCATAAGGTCTGGACATCTTACCGAAAAGGCCATGCATAAGGTAGAATAACTAATAGTGCCTACCGAAATGATCATATCGTAAGGTATGGACATCCTACCGAAAAGGCCATGCCATAAGGCAAAATAACTAATTGTGCCTACTGAAAAGATTATATCGTAAAGTATGGACATCGTACTAAAAAGGCCATGCCGTAAGGTAGAATAACTAATTGTGCCTACCAAAAACATTATATCGTAAGGTGTGGACATTCTACCAAAAAGGCCATGCCATAAGGTAAAATGAATCACGACTCTTACCCAAGAGATTATGTCATAAAGTAGGAGACATCTTATACTACCTATAAGAAAGACTATGTTGTACGGTAGGGGTATTGATAACACTCTCCAGAAATGTTATACCGTAAGGTGAGTGAGGGCTATTTTGGCCATCTCATGAAGGTTGGTAAATGGGGTTTGACCACTGTATTCCTATTATGTTTATGTCCCTTGATCATGATTTACAAACATTTTTTTACCTTAAGCATTAATTATGCATGTCATAATGATGTTATACCTATCCCTTCCTTATAATTATGCATTTCCATTATGTTGCCTATCCCTTGCTAGCATTGCATCCTACAGACTTAATACATTAAAATGTACTAATGCATACATTATACCCACATGACGTTACCATGTAAAAACTAGAGCTCCCATTCATTCTCCTCATGGCTATATGGATTGTTCAATTTATCTTTTGATGAGTCCTTATGTCCGGGGTGAATATCTTTCGTCTTTCATGCTTATGTATAGAGTACGTCTTGTATATTTTGGAATACATATGACCATGAGGGTGATCCCGGTTGCTTGTCTTGGCCCCCACTAAGTTTTATGTCTAGAGGTGTTGTTGGATAATTGAGCTTTGACTCGTTTTTATTATTCAAGTATTTAATTCTTTCCCTTAGTCCCAAATTTCCTTGTTTATGCTTATCCCTTGTTGTCATTTTTAATTACTTCCATGACCAAGGATGTGTAATGATATGCTATGAGGCTTGTTTGGGGTTTCTTCGGGTTCCCATTCACCGGTCACGTCTAGGCCCAGGCTTGGGCAATGGCAAAGTTGGTATCAGAGTACTAAGTTGTTAGATCCTGGAAGTCCAACACATCGCGTCGATTAGAGTCTTATTCATGGTTGTGTTGTGCACCATAACTATGAGTAGGAGAGCAAGTTTTTAATTCAACTAGGGAGGGAAGCTGAAAAAGCTATGAGACATTTTAGGAAATGTTTTCCTTCGACATGGTCTATGTCATACTTTAGAAGTGAGATAGGCCTTTCCCCTCTAACAAATATTCTTTGCTGTTCTAATTGATCATGTCTCTTCAAAGAGGGAGGCGAAGGAAGGTACATTGAAGCTTTTGATTTTGATGGATCCGGGTTCCGCTATTCCTTTCAATGTTACATTTGTTGGCTAGTGGGATTCTTGTGTACCCCTAGTTGTTATGTGAAACTTTCATTTCTACCCATCTTGTTGAGTCTATTGTTGTTGGAAAGTTCATAGGTATTGTTCCAAGTTCATATTGCATTAGGTCTTGTGTTATGGATTGTTGGATTTGATGTGGTGGATTTTGTTGTTGTACTTAGGATGGAATAGTTGCATGCATGTTGTGTCTCCATGGATGGTAGGATACGTAGAGTTAGAATTCGACTCCCTAATGGACCCGTCTTTGAGTGGGAGGTTCTCAAGTGGTAGCAAAAAAGGTATGTCCACTCTTGTCTTAAGGTTCAATTAATTTGTGAGGGTTGCCCTATGTTTTTGTTGCATAGATGTCTTGTCTTGTGATTTTGGTTGAACATAGTTTGATGTATTGGAGGTTATAATATGATGGTTGAGGATGGTCAATTTATTTGGTCAACTATAATGGGTTTGTCACTTCTCTAAGATTGATCTTTGTTACGGGTTTTGTCCCCATGTGAGAATTAGGGTAGGTGATATCCCTAAGTGACTTTTTGGATTAGGAGTGAGAATTATTACCATTGGTGGACTTGGTTTGTTGACTTATGCACTGGCTATGTTTATGGTTTCATGTATAGGGTCTAAAAACCCTACCTCGACATGTTTGCAGTGGTCTTTAGTAATGAAGTATTGATTTATTTAGAGCTTGTGAGTTGTTTGGGGTAGTGTTGGATGTCTTAGATGATGAGAGGTTATTTGCAAAATATGATAGGTGTGAATAAAGTATAAAAAGAAGGTGGTTAGAATCCTTTAAGGATTATGAGATGAGTGTGCATCATTTTCCCCGTTAAGGTTAATGTCATGGTCGCTGCTCTAAGTAGCTAGCATGTGTTGATGATGGTGGAAAAGATGTGACTTGTTGGGTCTATCATTTGGATAGATTAGGGGGTATTAGGTTAGAGGAAGTTAAGCGTGGTGGTGTAGTATTCTTGATGGTTCCAATTCTTCTTTAATCAGAGAGGTCTAGTTTAAGTAAAGCCTTGATTCCTCCTTATTAGAGTTGGAAGCTTTGGGTGAAAAGATGATAGAGTGGAGGTTGTCTCCCAAGGGGGAGATGGTGGTTTATGGTAACAGGTGGACTAGGTATAGTTAAGGTTGATAATTGAGATTGTGAGTCCTTGTAGAAGGTAGAGGGAGGTTGGTAAGGTTGCATAAGGATTGGAATTACGTATAGATGTGGATACAATTAGTCTGGTTCTTCATGCTTTTAGGTTGAGAGGATATGTTGGTGACTCTAGTGCTATAGAACTTGTGAGATTATAGATGTTGTGGAGGATAAGTTGTCCTAAGAGAAGGTTCTGGTAGAGATTATGGATGGATGGGTGGAGAAGTTGATTGATAATAATGTAGTGTTCATCAAGGCCCTTCGGAAGATTCGAAAGTGTCTCTTGGGGAGTCGGAGCGGGGAAGAAAAAGGAATACTCATTCTCTTTCATTCTATTCAAGCTTATGATAACATGTCAAACCCTTTTTTTTGTGGTCTCATGTCTCATGTTCCACCCCTAAGTCATTTGCATGCATTCATGTTTACATTGAAAAGGTTCACGGTGATTTTATATCTATGTTGAGATTTTGAAAATGGTGTTTTAAATATATTGTTGCATTCTTGTTGGGGCTGATTTGTTCATGATTATTCTTGTTGGTGCTGATTTTGTTCGGTTTTGAGAATTTTGACCAAGAAAGTTTTGAAATGAATGTTTTCCCATTAAAATTTTTTAACTTTATTTTTGGGCCTTTTCTTGGTCTTCTGGGGTCCATTTTGGGATGAGTTTCTAGACAAGGACTCGTGGTGATGTGGGGATTATTTTATAGCAATTATTTTAACATTGCATGTGTGGGCCTCAATTTTCCTTATTTTAGTCGTAATTGATATTATTTCACCTATATCTGGATATTTTACAGCCAAATAAGTCGTAATGTTCTTGTGAATGATGTTTGAACAACTGAGCAGCATCGAGACGTGATTCGGATGGAAAAAACTTTAGTTGGGTTGACTCAGAGCGAGTAGTGGGTAGTAGTGTCTTGTACGGGTCATGTGAGGTGTCTTGAGTTGGAAAAGACCATTTTGGCCTAAGGCATGGGGCACTACTAGTGGCACGGGCCGTGTAGCTTGCCACTGGCCGTGTGGCTGGTTGTGGGGTGAGCAGAAGAGAGGAATAGTGGGCGTTTGGGGGAGCTTTTTCGCTAAGTATTATGCCACGCCCCCTCACCACGACCCGTGGCATAGGGCACGACCCATGGCCCTTGTTCTGGAGCCTGGGCAACATTTTCCAGCACAAAGTACGGTGCCACGATACTCCACACAGGCCGTGAGGTTCCACACGACCCATGGAGGCCTCCATGCTCATGATGAGATATCTTTTTCCAATCAATTTCTGACTTCAATTTTTTGACTAAGTAACTTCTCACGGGTACTCCACGCGACCCCTTGAGTGCCACAAAACTTGTGGGACCTTTCGTGGGGCAACTTTGCCAAATTTCCATCCATTCACTAATGGCATTTTTGTAAATGCTAATTACTCTAATGCCCTTTTTTAGACTTCCAATGCTATCTTAACCTTCCTCAAAGACCTAAACAAGGTTCTAAAGGATCAAACTCATAACTCTCATCTCAAATACACACTCAATTCTCTCAAAAGACTCCATCAAGCTCCAATTCAATTTCAAGGAAGCCTAAGAACAAGATTGGATTCAAATATCATTTCCAAGCCTCCGTTCTTCCGAATATCAATTCAAAGCAACTCTAGACCTAAGGTATGTGGTATTGAACCATTGGGTCTCAACTCATGGTGCCTAAACCCGCTTTTAATTAATATTTCATGATTTAAAGTTGATTTTACTAGTGGGTTTGCTAGTATGAAAATGTCTATGAATTATGTTAAAGCTATGTAAAGTTGTGACTGATTTGCCATGTTTTGAGCTACAAATCTTGGATCTATTCTATGATTTGATGAGGGGTTTAAAGGTATATTGCTTGAGGGTGTTGCAAGGTATTGATTAATGGTTTAATAATGGATTTACTTACATGATTTCATCTCTAAATTGTATGGTCGTATACTACCATATCACACCTGCCAAGTGTTTGATAAAATGTACGGTTATAGTTTCTTGAGGAATTGAAGAAGGTCCAATGCATGTCTTATGAGATGAATGATGTTATGATGATTATATGATGATGAAATGATGATTGAAATGTAATGGTTTAATGAGCTTGTTCTATGAAATGCTTAATCTGAAAAGGGATGAGCTCTCATAAGGAAGGTTACTTAATCCAAAAAGGGATGGGCACACGTAAGGAAGACCACTTAATCCGAAGAGGGACGGGCTCCCATAAGGAAGGCCACTTAGTCCGAAGAGGAATGGGCTCCCATAAAGAAGGCCACTTAATTCGAAAAGGGACGGGCTCCCTTAAGGAAGACCACTTAATTCGAAAAGGGACGGGCTCCCATAAGGAAGGTCACTTAATCCGGAAAGGGAAGGGCTCACATAAGGAGGGCCACTTAATCAGAAAAGGGATGGGCTCCTGTAGAGAACTCCACTTAGTCTGAAAGGCGACGGGCTTCCTTAAGGAAGGTGGCTCCAAAAGGTGTTATGTTATATTGGTTGAGGCTTGTTTACACATTTATATTATGATCTATGTAAAATGAATGATTTGCAAAGAATGACTTACTTAAGAGTTGGTTATACATGCCATATTGTATTATGCTATCTATTGGTTATTATTATGCATTTTGATTATGATGCCTACCTATTGTTCCATTGCATCCCACATACTTAGTACATTCAAATGTACAAATGCATACTCTATGTCTAAATGATGTTACCATGTAGAAACTGGAGCTCCATTTGTCATCATCCTCCTCAACGTGGCTAGTGGTATCCATTCAAGCTAGTTGGTGAGCCCTTATATGCGAGGGCAATATCTATGTTCTTAAGCTATGTATTGAAGACTATCTTTTTTGGTATTCTTATACTATGAAGCTGAGTCCAGTTGCTTGTCTTGGCCCCCGTTAAGTCTTATGTTTGAGGTGTTATTGGGAAAGTTATGTATTATACTTGAGCTTTGACTTACTTCTATGCCCAAGCTATTTAAATATGATTCTCTTCCATAGTCCCAATTCCCCTTATTTATGTTTCTTACATTGTTTTGCATTGCTTTCCCGACAAAGGATGTGTAATGATATGCTATGATGCTTGTTTGGTGTTCCTTTAGGTTCCCCATTCGTCGGTCAGATCTAGGCCCTAGTCTTGGGTCATGAAAAAGATGGTATCAGAGCACTAGGTTGATAGATTTCGAGTCCAACACACCATGTCAATTAGAGTGCTATTCAAGGTTATGAAGCATGCCATCTCTATGAATAGGAGGTTATGAGTTATTTTAGGAAATGTTTCCCTTTTTATGTTCTAAGTCATGCTATAGGGTTGAGTTAAGTTTTTTCCCCCCTAACAATTGTTCTTTGCTCTTCTAGTTGACCATGTCTCTTCAAAGAGAAATGCGAAGGAAGGTAAGTATAAAGGTTTTTATTTCGATGGATCCTAGTTTCATTATTTCTTTCATTATTCTTTTTGTTGCTAGTGGGCTTCTTATGTGTCCCGAGTTGTGACTTGAACCTTTGGTTTCTATCTCTTGGTTGAGTATATGGTTGCTAGAAAGTCCATAAGTGTTGATCCATGTTCATCTTGCATTAGGTTTTGCCTTGTGACTTGTTAGAGTTGGTGTAGTGGCTTGTGGTGTTATACTTAGGATGGAATAGTTGCATGCAAGTTGTGTCTTCATGGAGATTAGTTAATTTATGCATTGGATATGTTTATGGGTTTCATGATTAGGTTCTTAAAACCCTACCTTGGTATGTTTGTGGTGGTTTCTAGTGATGAGGTATTGATTTATTTAGAGCTTGTAGATCATTTGCGGGGGGGGGGGGGGGGGGGGGGGGGGTTTCAAAATAAAAGAAGTGTGCTTTGGGGGTAGAGTAAGGGGGGGGGAAATTTGTGAGAGGTAAT